>BMAV01023886.1:0-88522 GCA_019973955.1 Trichonephila inaurata madagascariensis
ATAAAAACAAAATAAAGAAGTTATAAAGTTGAATTGGGAACAACTATGAGGACTGCTGACGTAATTTAATGCAGCTAGCAGGGAACATACGTGAAACAATGAACCTGAAAACAACGTATGTACTTACATTTGTTTGCTGCCGATTCCCGCGCCATCACAAGAGGATAAGACATCAGCAGAACACAATCCCATGAAAGCACGGGGTGTGGGATGATGTTTTAATGACCAATCCCATGCTATCGCGGGGAGAGCTAATCATCAACGTTTATTCTCGGCGCGAAGGGAAAAATTCATTTTTACGGCTTCCCCTACAACTTTTCCCCTACAACGACAGTAAATGTGTTAAGCTTCATCGTTCGCTTACAGTGAAGGCACTTGAGTCATCTACATATTTATCGAATCATTTGCTTAAGTATACACAGTCGAATCGATCGTGAAAAGTCGATTCGCCAGTATAGCTGGCGTCGATGTTCCATAAATGTGCTTTTTTAGTATGTGCGTCTTAGGTCTTGGTAAAGGCGACAATCCCAAAATGTCTTGGTGGTCCACTGGTCAATCGCGATCGACTTAATGCTCATCCCTGCTTTAGTTTAAATATCAAGACAAAAGCAACAAAATTAGAATGCGCCGTCGTTTCTATAATAAGTAAAAACACTGGTAAACATTCCTACAAAAGGTTGTAATGGATGGGCGGTCCCATCCATTAGTGTACGAGAGTTAGAAGGAGTCGAAACTAACACAATTTATTAACAAATCCCAACAGCCTAACAAATTTCAATAACCCAGTTCAGGAAATGCACCATTAGATAAATATAGGAGCAAACTCGAGGTAGACGAGATAATTGAAGATTTAATTATAAATCGGATTACTTACTGTTAGCACATCCTGGCAATACACCTTCTAAATATTTGAAGATAAGATCCAAGTTAATCTATATAATTTTCAAGACGACATTAATCCAATTTAAATATCAAATTGACCAGTTTGTCAATCTTAAATATAAAGCAAATAATCTAAGAAGCGCTCTCGACTAGCTTTACACTAATCACTAACTGCTATCCTTTAGCTTCTAACCTCTCTCTCCTTCGACTCTGTAAGTTAATGTTTAAATATAAGCCTTGATTTGTGTAATTCGCGTCTTCTTCGGGAGAAAATTTTCAATAGAATAATATTTAAAGCAACAGTTTTTCCCCAAGAGGATTAGTAGGAGGTATGCGAATATAGACCCGTTACAATGTTACAAACATCAAATAAGGTTTTGCCAAAAATGAAAAATAAAAGATATCAGCATTCTTTAAGCAAAAATTAAGCTGCCAGTTTTTAATTCAAAAATCCGCCTTTCAAAAACAAACTAATTATTCAATTTTCATTCCGTGATGTAATTATTTGTTTGTATTTTCTCACCATTTTTATTATTTTGTGGCAAATAGGCTAAAGAAACCTTTTATGTAACCTTTTAAACATATTTTTTCCTCCATTTTTTTTTTCTAGATTATATAACTACTTCAAGATAAGACGAAACCAATGCATTTCTTTGAAAAATTGCAGATATATTCAAATATCAAATTTGCATTCAACACTGCTGACAAATTGTTGGTTCTCTTCAAAAGTACTTATTCATTATCGCTAGGTGCTCCAATACTCCGCCCTTCTTTTCGATGGTCACGGAAACGGACGTGTCAACTATTAGCTGGCTGACCAGGGGTCTTTTTTCCAGCCTTTATTCGTCGCTTTCCGTTGCCGTTTTACTCTATTATTAAAAAAAAGAGAGAAATGTGACTTTTATTTTATTTCGAACGGAATTGTTGCCTAATTTGAAACTGTAAATTTGTTTCCGGAGGGCTTGCTTACTTTGAGATCGTTTTTAACGATGTGAAGAAATTGGGTTTGTCTGCTTAATATGCTGTTAAAGCCAAAAATAGGTTTAAAGTAAGTAAATGAAAGGAAAGTGTGGTTAAAACACGATACAGGAATAAATTATTAAGCCTATAATATTTTCATTTTAGCACTATGTGTGGGATGATTATTTTTTACGGATTTGCTTATGAGTTTTATCGTTATTTTTTCGTTCTAGTTATGTTAATCGTTTTTTATTGGCACCAGGATTTCTGTAGGTGTAGTACAATTCCAGATCTTCTACCAACTATGCTATTTTTGACCCAAAATATAGATGGGTAACAGTGTAATCATGGTCTCTGCGATGCTCAAGTTATACCGAGTGTCCAAGTCCCGATTCCTTTATGACGGGGTGGATAACCTTTTCAAGAAGAGTGTCTCTGTTTGATAAAAAAAAATAATTATGCTTGCCACACACTTCAACTTTTCCAACAAACAAACATGGAAAAGTGAAAAAATGTTACTTATAAGCTTATTATGGTATTTTTATGCAAATATAGCACATTTTTAATGCTAGTCTATATATATGTAATCGTAATTTAAAAATAACATAATAAATAAGACAAAAGTACAAACTTGGGTTTTATTGTTCAATCAATTAGGTTATGTATGAAGTAAAAATGAATAAGTTGAATCATTTAATTCAAAATAATTATCAAACGCTTAGTATCTACTGTAACGACTGCGCATTGATACGATCCCCACCAGTCCATTCATGTCTAGTTTGATAGATTAGAGCAGGTGGCTCTCATGGGTCGGAGACAGTTCACGTGGCTTTGGGGTCGTTGTCTACTGTTTGGCCCCGGGTCCGCAACGACAGTATATCTGTAAGTCATAATAGACATAAAAGTGCTCCCCCTGTGACAGTTGATGGGGCCTGTCTGACTGAGGAGACTGAAGCCTCGGAGGATGACGGGAGAAGGGCTTTAAAGAAACAATGGTGGCGTAATGGACAAAGTGTCCAGATGTACGGACGAACTGACTGGCGTCGGTGCATTCAAGAAGGGCCAGAGAGAGCAATTGTTAGGTCCGTGCCAATAGGACGCTAATGGGTCCGAGAGCCGTGTGCAGACTTTTCTGGGTCGGCCAATGAGAAATGACGAGGTGCGTGTAGTGAACCCGCCCCTGAAATTTAAAAGGATCATTTTTTTGTTGAGAAGAGATCGGAGATCGAGATCGGATCGAGACGAGAGCTGATTTTTTTGCAAAGAGAAAAAAACAGGAGAAAATGATCTTCACGTGTTGGCAGGGTCGTGATGGTGAGAGCGAGAGGAGTCTTCTGGAGGATCTTGTGTTGCTGAGGAACTGCGTAGGGCCGACACCCTCCAGAGAAAAAAACTACCCGACGGTTGCCCAACGGTTAGGTAACCGTGAAGCCAATTCAACTCGGGACTATTTTGATATTCTTACGTGCAAACATGGGAATAATTAGTCTACAATTTTCATTATACTGCTTGAATTGAAGTAATATTGACGTAGAATAAAATAAATTCTTTTAATGTCTTGCTGTGTGACTAAAAACGCTACCACGTCACTACGTTACACTACTTAATGTGGCTTTTGAATTACTACTTTTTTTTACCAAGTCATCCATATGAGGATTAGCTCTTACATATGATAACAAAAGTAGGTTATTATAGGTGCACATTAGCTAGTTTTTTTAGTGATATTTATTTTATTATGTTCATAGCAGAAAATATTTATTCACAAACATATTTTGATCCACATTTTGAGGTTTCTGTCTGAGTTAACCCCACGTCAATAAAATTGTAAGAAATGGTTATTTATCATCTTTTTAAAATATTTTAAAATTTTCCCCGCGCGCCACTGCTACAACTCCATCGTGCCACGGGTTGGCCACCCCTGCTCTAAGATCATCAAACGGAATAATGAGAGCTGATTTATATTAATCGAAACTGTGTGTGGACATTTTGTAGTCCTGCTGTCGTAAGGTGTATCCACTAAGCTGTCATCCTCCTTAATTGACAAAGACTCAAAATTATGAAGTATATCCCAGAAAGCTTTCACATTGATCTGGCCCAATTTGAATTTTATTCAATGGGTCATTATAACGTCGTTACACACACAAATATACATATGGATTAATTCACTAACGCATCAAAAGCCAGAAAAATTGTGAATGACTAAATGAGATCCACATTAATACAAACCAAAACTTTTAGAATGAAGGCTAAAAAACCACGGGATTAAACAATATTTCAAAGTAACCACCTACCCTCATTATTTGCTTTCTATATATACATTGGTGTGCAAAACTTAAGCAACAACTTAAATTTTAAGCAAATAGTCATGGAATTGCTAGAGGAAGGGCGTAGTTTGACCAATCAGAGTAGCTGAAGAGTTCGGAATCAACAAAAGTGTCGTTTCGCGCGCTTAGAAATCCTTCCAAACCATTGGTACAGCTATTAGAAAGGTTGATGGTGGCCACTCTAGAAAAACAACTGCAGTGGACGACCGGTAAATCATCCTTCAGGCGAAAAAAATTCGATACCATCCAACAAGGGCCATTGCTCACCAACTATATACAGCAATAAGCCGAAAGTGTCGTGGTTTACTGGGCCAGACACCTTCACAAAGGTAGTCTATTCGCCCGTCATCCAAATTACGTGGTCCGTCGCCAAAAGCCCTCTTGTAGCTAAACAGTGCGACGTTAATAATCAATCAATCAATCGCCCGTCATCCAGAGAACAGCATCCCTTTGAAAGCTGACCGACGTCGGCAACATTTAGAGTGCTATAAGGAGCAAAAAATCTGGACATGAAGTCTTCAATGGAGTCATGTCCTTCTTAAGGATGAGAGTCGTTTCAAAGTGCCACAAGCGATTCTCAACGCCAGTTGATTTGGAGAGAGATTGGGACACTGTTTCATCCCAGTAACATCACGGAAAGAGACCATTACGGTGGTCCTGGACTTGTCATTTGGGGATGCATTATGCTGAACGGGTCGACTGAGCACCACACTTTCGACAGAGGTTCTGTAACTGGATATCGCTATGTGATACCACCCCCCTTTGGTGACAATATCTTTGATTTTCAGCGTGAGCTAGAGGTGTAGGATTCGCAAAAGGAATAGACATTTTAAATTCTTAATATGACTTTATTAAGAATAGAACTTAAATGTCTAACAATTTAGATAAATTTAAATAAGCGAGAATCTAAAATGAACAGCACTCAGCGATAGTTAAACCGAATCATGTAATTTGGACCACTTTCTCTAAAGTATAATTATTTTATCCGCCTACTCTCACTTCTAATAATATTACAAGTCCTAATATCAAATAATCAGTCCTACCTTAATCCAAACTTAGTTTCAATCTTTATGTGGAAACGTCTGGGCGCGCGTGCAATGGTATGCACCTTGTATAATGGCTTCCTTTCCAGGTAACTTCAATATTGGCTGTCAATTCCCTCTAGTCTCTTTCACACATAACATTCCCCAAATTTGCCATCTCACTTACTGAAACTTCTGTTCTTTTAAAAGCTATATTATTTGCATTTCTTGTTCACATTTCGCTTCTTGGGTTTTGGTTGGAAAAGAGTTGCCATTATCTTCCCAAGAAAAGACGCGTGAGCCCGTCACAGCTATTGTAAGGAGATAATCCTTCCCCATGTATGTCTGTTCATAGGTGCTGCTGGACCAGACTTAGTTTTTATGGATGACATTGCTCGGCCATACTGGACTGCTGATGTTCAGCAGCTACTGGAAAATGAAGATATCACTCGAAAGACTGGCTAGCGTTCTTTTCTGATTTAAATCCCTTAAAACATGTGTGGGATACTTTAGAGAGACACCTTGAGGCATGATTACATATTCCGGGGATCAGCCAACAACTGAAACAGATGCTGATTGAAGAATGAGCACTCTTATCTCAAGAGCTGTTGGACAATCTAGTGCTGAGTATGGAGAGACGGTGCGAAGCAACCATTGCAGTAAGGGGAGGACATATCCTATACTAAGGAATATCTGCTTCTTGTTCTTCCTCTTGAACAAACAATTATGTGCAACGATACTATGAGTTCAATAAAGCCTTTTTTTGTTTGATTGCATACTATATACACACATTATATATATATATATATACATATATATTCATTTTTGCATAACTATGCTTTCGTGATCGCTTAAGTACATGTCTCTCAGATGATTTCTCGTGAAGTTATGGCAAAAAAAACCTCTTGCTTAAGTTTTGCTCACCAGTGTATAAACCAATGTCTGTATACATTAATGCAAAAAAGGAGCACATATTATCACGAATTATATAACCTGAAATTTTAAATTCAATAAACCAAATTGATAAATATTTTTTCAAAGTCAAAAGGTTGTATTCAGATGACAGCTTCAAGAATTGGATGACTTCTGATCTTTCTGTGCCATTAACAGCTTATCAATCTTCTGCTGTTGACAAAGAAGAAATTAAAATGACAAATGATGGGCTTTTTCAAGCAGGTATATCAATAGTCCATATTCAGAACCTGTTACTTTTATGTACAAAAAATCAGAAAACAAAAAAAGTATAGATTATACACATATTTTAGAAAAATAAATGCAGTAGTCAAAACTAACCCTGAATCTTTAGCCATAACTGATAATTTATTAGACAAATTTAGAAATGTGGACTCTTTCAAAATAGAAAGCAGTCCACATTAAATGCAGAGTAACATCGCTGATGGAGGGGTGGGTGGGAACCACCCTCCCAGTTGATTTAGTTTCTGTTTCGCTTTCATGGAAAAACGAAAAAAACCTCACATCCCGCAGCAAACCCTTTTTCAACCGTTGCCGCATCTCGACGGAACGAAAAAAGGGGATATATTTCTTTTAAAAGGATTAAGGAATAATATTTTTTAAGTCCGTAACACGATTTAAGATAACTGCGTGCGGTTATTGGGGTTTTTTTAAATAACCACTTGGAAGAAAGTAAAAAAAGGTGGGGGGTTTGAAATAAGATCATGGGGGGGTGAAGTTGCCACACTAAACGCGAAAAAAAAACTTCATGGCGGGGGGGTTAAAATTTCGTCGTGTCTCAAAGTCCTTCCGTGGGGGGAAGGTTGGGACAGGGGGGTGCTAGTTCGGTATCGGCCATCGGGACCACGGTTCAAAACTACAAGGTCCGTCGCCAATGATCTTCGTATTTCTTTAGACTCCGACGCTAATATACACTCACTAATCAACAGTAAATTAAAGAAAAACTGTACATAATTCAGAATTACAAATAAAAAGGATTCAACAAGAATTTGTTTGCTTCTTATCTGTCACCAAATTTTTCTTATTTATTAATATTCCTAACTAATAAAAAAAGAACACGTTCATTTTTTATCGTGTGCATATAATATAGTTGGAATAGTCTTAGCATTTTTATTGTTATTATTTTAGATTGTGTACGATCTATACTGATTGGGGTAAATTCAATACAGGATTGCTTTGGGAAAATTTTAGAAGTTTCATTAACGTTTCACGGAAGCACATTACTGACAACTATACAGAAAATATTTTCTACTTTTAAGTTGTTAACTGTTTAAATGGTGACCTTCTAGAGAAAAGTATAAAAATCGAAAAATCTTTTATATTCATTCTTTATGTATAGTTAACCCTTTATCTACCGACGGTACTTATAAGTACCACTCACTTTAAAATTACATTGGATAAACATTTTTACGAATACTCTGACGATACTTAGCAGGAATATTCTTTTAAATCCACTCTTCCAAGATATATGACAGAATGGGTTTTATGATGAGTATTTTATCGGGGAAAGCGAATAGTTTGATGGCAGAAATTGCGTTTTCAGTTGACAATGTTTTCATTGGGTTCAGGTTTTCATTTTTTTTCCCAAAAAAATAGTTAAGTCAAAAAGGGGGTCTTATTTTTTTTATGTTAATGAAGACCTTAGAAAATGATTTGACTATTTATTTTAAATGAACAGTGTATATAATTAATTTTACAGCTGAGTATTTTTAATTAATTAATTAGCTCTAACTAATTAAATTTCCCAAAGTTGAGTATTTTTTCTATGTATATCCCTTAATTTTCAATATAGTGATTCAAAAAAAATTTTACATGAAAAAAACTGCAGTAAATCATGATGCGGTAGATTAGAGGTTCCCAAACTTTCTTGTCTCATAGACCTCTTGCGGAATTTTTCGGCTTGGGGTAGACCCCTGCTTGATTAATATTGAATTTTTGCAAATTTAACAATTTTAATGCCTTTTTGACAGGTGGTACTACTACTACTTTAAAAGAATTAAATTTCTAACTGTACTAAAGTATAGTGTTTAAAACTTAAAAACACATGTTAATTAATTAAATTAAAAGGTAATTAATACACAAAATAACTATACAACAAGCAAATTATTTTAATGGGAGGGATGAATCTGGTGCTACAATAACAACACTTGGTACATCAGTCTTGTATGGTTTAACCTTAAATCTTCTCAGTAGTGTCCAATTGGTTTCTTTTTCTTCCCCTTTCTTTTAGAGATTGGCAACCACGCTGAAACTCCTTCTCACTAGGAAAAGCAATTCAAAACTTTCTCACGATATTTCACAATTCGAGACAAATAACAGGTTTGCCCTTTTAAAGCCAAAATTGTTGACATCCGTTTCTAAAATTTACTTTAAAATCTTCGTTAGTGCTTATTCCGATCAGTTCCTATTGTAATGCGATATATTTTTTTTCAATGTGACCATGAAATGAATTCATTGCCTACTGTGGTATTACCATAGTCAAAGCATTCTCAAACCTAGTTTTAAAATCTGAATAAAAGACATTTTAATGTTGAACGTAGGTTAAAACGTCCTGACAGATTATCTGTGACAAATTGAGAACTTGGGAAAATTCGGGACCTCCAGTATTATAACTTCATTACCTTAATTCTGGAAAGCAATGTTGAAATGGATCTTGTTTTAATAAAATTTATGCTGCCACCATAAGTGCAAATTAATCTCATTAAATTTAGTAAATAAATCTTTTAAATAGGTAAAATTTGGTTTCCACTTGATTAAATTTCTTTTAAAATTAAAGTCACGATCTAGTTTAATGAGAGCCACTATCATAGACTCCCCACTTCCGTTTCATGTACCCCCAAATTTATTTTCGCTGACATGGACCCCTTGCAGGTCGTCATAGACCACCGGAGGTTGATATAGACCACTTTGGGAATCACTGCGGTAGATAAAGGGTTAATACGAAGACGGGAAATGGACTTCTAAAATATAAATCTGAGGCGGAAACAAACTCTTAGTATACGCAATTTTGATAGTTGTCTTATATATACACTAGGTAGAAAAAGTCTGCGTTCACTTACTATTGCTTACATGAACAATGAAAAAAAAGTTTAAAAACTGGAATTTTAAAATCAAATTTTAATTAGATTTTATTTAGTTCATTTTAAGTATTCAGAATAACAAAATAAATTTGGTTTGCCTTCATAAGATTTTAAAATAAAGACAGATTTGTAGCGATACCTACAAAAATCAAGTAGAAAAAGTCTGCGTTCACTGTTTTAGTAGAAGCTATAAAAAAGTATTTAAAAAGGATAATGAGCTATTTAATAGCTGGTTGGATAACCCCGTGTTTCGAGAACCTCCTGAAGTCTTTTCGGCATTGAATTAACAAGTTTAGTTGTTTCTCCAGCGCTTATCTTCACCCATTCGTCCTTAAGAACACTCTTCAGCATATCCTTGCTAGATATATTGTGTTGACGAATCTTAAGCTCCAGCAAATCTCATAGGTGCTTTACAGGACTCAGATCAGGTGTCTGTGGGGGCGTGTGCAGTTGATTTGAGACATTATACAATAGCCAAAGATTCACAATCCTAGCGGTTTGCTTAGGATCGTGTCGGGTTGGAAGAGAAATGACTACCCAAGGCCGAGTTTGGTGGCACTTTCCTTAAAAAATTTTTAGGACATCAAAGTAATCAGATTTGATCATAATTGATTCGATATACTCCACCTTGCCAACACCATTGCTTGCCATGCACCCCCCACACCATAACTCCACCGCCGCCGTGCTTCACCGTTGGTACTAAGTGCTCTTTTTGAAGAGCTGTACAAGGTTATCTGCATACCAATTTATAACCTTTTATGCCAAAGATGTAAAATTTGCTTCATTGGAGAATATCACAGTCCTCCAGAACTCAGAAACCATATGTGTATGCTCTTTTGCAAAAGTTATTCGTTGGTCTTTGAAATATAAGGCCTTCTACGAGCTACTCGACTACAGTATCCGGCCTTTTACAAGATTTTTCTCTTGCAGTATCCGCACATATGTTTTTGTTAAACTTCTCATGAATGTCTGTTTGCTATTTGAGTTCCAGTCAAACGCGGATTTTTTTCCACCACGCATAGCATACTTCGTTTTTCTCTGATTGGGAGTTTAGATGGACGATCTGAAAGAGGTTTCGATGTGTAAATTCTTGCAGTTTTAAAGTTATTAATAACACATTAGATAGATGAATACTACCATCCAACGGATATGGTTATATCCCGTCGACATTTTCCATCTTTCCACATTTTTCATAATGATTTTAAGCTCACTGATACTAATTTCCTTCTTTTTATTTTCCATGTCATTGAATTGCTTCGTACCTCACAAAAATATAAAAGTTATTGCGTCACAACTTTCTTAAGCTATTTTAATTGATAACTAAATGCAAAAACTCTGTTAACTTATAACGCCTGTTGATAAAAATTCCAGGAATCATGAATATTCAAATGATGAACGCAGACTTTTTCTGCCTACTATTTGCGTGCTTTGCTACAAAAAACCCTCTATCTTACGTAGTTTTAATTCAAAACTAATTAATTCTTGCATGCTCAACATTTAAATGATAGTAAACAAATTCATAAAATTTTGTTAGAAAAAAATTATATTTCTATTAAATTTTACCTTTGCTCTATGAGCTGTTAAGGGTGAACGCAGACTTTTTGTAGCTAGTGTATATATCATTGCAATACCTAATATCATAATACATTTCTTTCTCTTTTAAATTCCTTTTACGACTAAAGTTTATGGCTAAAACAAAAATTTTACATTGAGATATGCAAACAATGCATACACCAGAGATTTTACTAAAAATTTTCAGTCTTATTATCAATGTAAGAGATTTGATGTAAAAAGTATCAGTAACATATTCATAAGGAATTATTTACATTTATGACATTAAACGTCAGTTCCTTATACGTGCAGTAGCAGGGGTTTCGCCATACATTTTTTGACCGGCTATATCAGTTTGTGAAAGAATAATTTCAGTTAAAAACAAAGTAATATTTATTTTTCAGCATGCGACATAACAGGAACTGCACATCACAAACATTAAAAACACAGAGATATTAAAATTAACAACCACTATTTACATCCGTAATCAACGCCATGTCCAGCTCTGCACTGGAGAATTCTTTTTGCAAGAACGTAATGACCAATGGATAGCATATGGATACCATGGCTGCCGTCTAACGTGAGTTTAACCAAGGCCATCTTGAAGGACCAGGCCGCGACAGAGTTTTGATGACGTCACGAAATCAGGGAATACTTTGCTAGTCGCAGTGGCTGTCAGGAATATAAAGCTTACGATATTTATTTCTTTTCAGGTCTAGACTAATATTTCCACATTTATATTGATTATTTTTTATAATTCTCATTTAGAATATTTTCAGATGAAAGTTATGTATTAATACGTTAGAAAGATGTCTAATATTTTCCAAGAAAAAGGGGGAAATATCACTCGTGAAAGGCTCATAACAATGTAAGAAACATCTAAGTAAAAACTGACTCAATATAAAATATTTTCAATCAGATAAAATAACAAAAGCAACATTTACTTGCAAAGAAAACACGAAAAGTAAAGCATTAGAGGCATATTAATAAAAAAAGCATGTGAATTTAGCAACATTTTTCTGTAATCAAGGAATCAAAATGTAGGCTAAATGTATGCAAAAGATATACAAATGCAAGATTCATGCAAAAATATATACAAATAAAGAATACAATTCATGTAAAAATATATACAAACATGGAAATGGCACAAACAGTTTTAGATACCACAGTAATTATACAGCAAAAATAGTTTCTAGATTATGCGTTAGGAAATATATACATTAGAAAAGAATACTTTACCTATAAATCTGGCAAAAAACAAAAAAAAAAAACTTTTCAGAGAATATATCATTAATGAGGCAATATACTGATTACTTTCAAGTTTTGAATCATTTGGAATTGTACTGATATTATTCAAACCAATTTTTACGTTACTTTTTTATGCGTTACAAAAAATATGTCTAGGTAAAAATATTTAAAAATCAAACAAATTTTTTCAAATTAAAAAAATAGAGTATTTTACATTTAACATCCTTCTAATTCTAAAATCTTCATGAAAATGATTTAAACGAATAATGTAAATAAATAGAACTTTTCTTTAAGTAATAGTTATGTGAACTCTATTTTAAACATGTGCATAAAATCTATTTTGAATAAAAAAATGAAGTATAAGGAAGTACATGTACATTGAATAATATACCAATCAATGATTGAATATTTAAATAAATAAAACAGTGAAATATAAAAAGCAACATTGATCTAACTGGCCTTAAATTTCTTTATTTTTCGATTATCCTTCACTGTTAAAATTTCTTCATTGCGCTTTTTTGAATAATTATTTAAGCATATATTTCCGAATGTAATGAATATTTTTTAAAAAATATGAAAATGCAGGTGTGTTACACTTTACACAAGATGAATGAAACGAATGCGAAACATTCCACAACTCATATAATTCCAAATATTCTTCTGTTGTCCTTATAAACAGATAATTGGCAATTAACTTTCGAAATTGATCTCTTCATTTGAAAGAAATATACATTTGCAATCGGAGCATTAGAATTTTATATTATGCACGCATAACCCGTAATGTACACTAAAATTTTATTCTCTTCTATTGAGATATCCTCTAATTTATTTGAATTGTTTAATACTTCGTTGAAATCTTAATATCTTCTTTAACATTAAATATCTCTCCTGAATAATTTGAAATTAAATTTTTCAGTGAAATAGTACAATATTTATCAAAAAACACAATTATTTTTCAGCTTGTAAAATTTTTCCTGTATTACAAATTTAAACATACTTTTCTTAAGACTGAATAGCCATCACATGATGAACAGAATTAATAAAGCCGATTTCTTCAAAAACATTAACCGTATTAAGAATATTTAACAATTCACTGAAATATGTTAATCAATATGTTATCTCATTCAAATAAGATGGACAGTAGGGAAAATGTGCAAGGATATGTATTTTATTTGATGAACAGTTGGGTACATAACAATAACAAGGCATTACTATAAAATGTGTGGAGTTTTAGGTTATGTTATTAATAAAACTTTTAATATATTTAAGATAAGGATTTGATCGATTAAAAAAATATATAAATTTAAACACCAATTTCTCATATAGAATAACATATATCAATTCACAAATAGCTAGTGATGTTTGCATAAATGCATCAGTTTATTATACTCAGTTATCTTCAAAACTAAAAATAAATTCAATAATGACTCAAGAATAAAGTTATACAATAATATAAATATTCTACCTTTCTTTATATCCAATGGTTCGCTGATGTTATGTTCACTACATTTCATATATAAACACACGTGGTAAAGTAAAGCACTATATCACAATCTTTAATGGAAGACTGGTGAAGTTATGGTCAAACGCGGGGAAAATCGTCCCTCCTTTGATCATGTGACTTGTTTTCGGGGGTTTCTGTCACGGCCTTCAGAATCAAGATAGCCTTGGTTTAGCTAACTGACATGCGTTATACTAACAAGGAGAGGACACGACTAAGGAAATTCCTTTCGGGTCGAGACTTGGTGTAATAGTAGTACTCCTTTAGGGTGTTCAACCCTCAATGTAATTCCTCCGAATGGCCAGTCAATTCGGAGAAAAAAAGCCTACGAAATTCATGCTTAGATTTTATACAATTAAATTTCAATTTCCTCCAACGATTTCGTAGTTTATTAAATTATTAAATGTTATTTATGTTATTTATTACTTATATTATTTATTAAATTATATTATTTATTAAATGTTTTATATAAAATTATAAAATAATTAAATTAACAATATATAAAAAAGACATATTTTTATTATATTAATTATAAAATATTTAATTTAATAATAATATACTTTATAAATTATTTTATATTATATATAATATTTTATTTATAGTATATTTTTTTTATTTCACATTATAAAACTATTTGTAACTAATTTTTATGTATAATATCATTTAATACGTATTATATATTTTATTATAAATATTATTTATTAATATAAAAATATATTTATAAAATTTAATATAAATATTTATACAGTTACAGTATTTTTTTTACTTTATAAAATACAAAATAATTACATAAAATATCATTTAATATTTAATAAACCTTTCATAAATAAGTTTATTTAATTTTAAAAATAATTAAATGAAATGAAAAAAAAATTAACCGATGAATCGAACCCAGACCTCCCGCATAGTATGCAGACAATATATCAACCAAGCTACGAAGAATTGAAATTTAATTGTATAAAAGCTAAGCATCAATTTCGAAGGCTTTTTTCTCCGAATTGACTGGCCATTTGGCAGAATTACATTGAGGGTTGAACACCCTAAAGGAGTACTACTATTACACCAAGTCTCGACCCGAAATGAATTTCCTTAGTCGTGCCCTCTCCTTGTAAGATAAATTTATAAATAAAACAAAAATACATGTAAAAATGATGAATAATGTGCATCTTGTAATGTATGAATCATTGAATCCTTATATTTTACAGTATTCAAATTCCCAATTTTTTTTACTTCGTATTTACTCATTCTTATAAAACTAGAGGATTAATATTTTTAGTTTTAAAATTTTAAACAATTAAGCATCAAAAACTCTGCAATAAATAACTTAACTTTAAAATAATGCATTATTCGCATAATTATTCCGTTTTCATACAGTTAAACTAATTTGTCTGTTGTAGTTGATTCTGAACCTCAAGTGAGTAAGGTTTTAACAATTTTCTGTAAAAAAAATCAGCAGCGTATTCCTTATCTAACACTTTATGGCAAAAACATCTTGAACTATATTTTAATCAAAAACAAAAACAAATCTTTTTTTTTTTTGTCTTGTTTTCATCGAAATAATGTAGTATTATATTCAAAGATAAGCCTGATAAATAAGCCTTTTACTTTCCAATACTAATAAATACTATGGATATTTTGTTTATTTATTTTCTTAGAAGCTCTTTATAAAAACTTTTTAGATTATATTTATTACAAACACTTACTTACGTTCTACAATTTTAGATTAAACAATTTTCACGAATAAAAAATACTTTAAAAAAGAGGAGAAACTATCATTAAAAATCTACAAATGTTACATGTAAATACATTACGCATCAAGAGTAAAAAACAGTACCACACAAGACATTCACGATCTGCGCATCAATGTAAAACAAGAACTGTGCTCTTGACATTGATTCTTGCGCTTTGCGAATCGTTCTTAAAAATAATCAAAATTGTAAAGTCTGTATCTTTCGTGATATACACTTATAGCTTAAAAGTATGCACAAAAGGTACTGTTCTTAATACAACGCTTATGCATATCTGTTATGGACAAGGTAGCCAAGTGGCCATAGTCGTGTTCTTTTGAAAAGGATTATTTCTCTCGATTCTTGAGTTCGAGATGCCTCTAAAGAATAGCATGTGATGAATAGGGACTGATGGTCATCATATCTGTCGAGGCTCAAGACCCTCACGTTGGCGTGGAGTAAAAGTTTGGTGAATAATGTGCCATCTCTGGTGTCCTCTTCGTCATTTGACCGGGGTTCAGAATTATGAGGGCCATCACCGAGTTAATTAGAAGGTCGACGTTAATAAAAACAATCAATCGATGAATCTATACGTATCTATCTTTATCTAATATTAAAAATCAAAACGCATTTTAGAAACACATTTTCTGATTAAAAAAAGGTCCTTTATTAGTATATATTCGCGTGCTTATAACACATATATCTTCGTGGCATTTCTTGTGTTTAAAATACCAATATAATTAAAACACTCAATATTTCACTTTCAAATACAAAGTTAAAAATTGTTTCGTTTTTAAACTTTTGTAGTTTAATCTCATTTCTTCAAATGCGGAACCATTCGCAAAGACCTTATCGTAGGTTTTCAACTTAAAAACATCAATGATGTGAATCACGATAAAATAACTTCAAAAATTCATTCAATTGTTTCAGTTCTCTATCATTACTCTTACCCAGACGAATTAACGCGTATCATTATGTGTTGTTGTTGTTGTTGCTCATCTTCAACGTCTAGCCAAGCTAGACCAAGTCCATGATCTTATTCACTCTCAAAAAGTCCAACACCATTAGAGGGTCTTCATAAAGATCGTTTCATTATGTATCTGATATGAAGTCCACATTAATATTACAGTAAGGCATTTCTACCACCGTTGTTCGATATCGCAAGTATAAATACGACGAATTGTTTTATAAAAATGAAAAATATATTTTGTGAAAACTACTTACAAAGAATTTTACATACATTCTCATGTATTTTGTTTTTCCAGAATTCGTCGTGAGCTCTCATCATAACTCTCTAACTTTAAATTAGGAAAAAAAAGCACTCTAAATCCTTTATAGTCTACAGCCACTACAATTATGGCTCTTTTTAGCTTGCTTACGTTCACTTTTTACGAGGAACATAAGAAATGAGGATTGATTTCACAGAACGAAAAAAAAATTATTCCATTTTACTCTAATTTCACTAATCATTTTATTTTTAAATGAAGACTTGCGTCAATGTTATCGAAACTATTGGATTTTTTGCATTTTGCTTGATATATGGAATGATTTCGTAAAGCCATTTAAGCAACGAAGGTGCCAGTATTTAACCTCCCAATATTGTCTGAAATTGGATAATCTTCATAACTGATTGTTAATTAATATAACACTCTGAAGTAGCACGAGAGCTTTGGTGACGGGCCTTGTAATTATAAATCACGGTCAAATGATGAAGACCATACCTGAGTCAGCATTTCACTCTAAAAATTTCCACATTAACGCAAAAAATTTGTGCCTCGATAGATTTAACGTGCACCAGCCTTTCTCGCAGGTCCTCATTGGCAACAGGCAGGGACGTCTTAACCCTTTTTGAGGCCCTGGGCCCAGAGAAATCTTAAGATTGTTGGAGGCCCTGGTCCCTATGCAAACAGTAGGCCCTACCTGTGATCTTTAAAGATAGAAAGTTATAGCATGCATTGTCAAATACTCGTAAAAACGGTAATCTATACAAATAAATAAAATTGAAATGTCTGTTTGTAATTTGAACTTGACAGCTTATCACTAATTGCATTTAAAAGTATATCCGGTACTTATATCAAAAAATCAATTTTTAAAATTTTTGTCTGTCTGTCTCTCTCTCTGCTTGTTCCGGCTAATCTCTGAAACGGCTGGACCGATTTCGACGGAACTTTCACTGGCAGATAGCTAAAGTTACAAGGAGTAACTTAGGCTACTTTTAATTTAGAAAAAAGAATTAGGATTCCTCGAAAACAAAATTAAAATCAATGAAATAGTGAACAATATCCGATGAAATTAGGCTTAACCGGGAAATTCGCCCGGTTCCGTGCTTGCGTATACTCTCGGAATGTGCGGGCCTGGGGAAATACTTCTTTCTCCTTATGTTGGTCTTGGAAGGAGAAGTAATAATTAGAAATCAATGTTAAACGTCATTAGGTTTTCTTTCATGAAAATAGTTCAGTTTTTATTTACTTTGAAATTGATAAATTTAATATTGTATATAGAGAGATTCTTTCATTAAATTTAATATTGTATATAGAGAGATTTTTTCGTTAAATTTAATATTGTATATAAAGAGGTTGTTCAATAAATTGAATACAAAAAACAAAAAATAACAAAAACAAAGAAAAAAATAAAACAAAAAAGAAACATCGATTCACAAAGTAGAAGAATGACATTATGAAGAAGTTGCAGGTAAAAGCTATTTAACATAAAATAAATGCATCAGAAAGTAATATTAAGTATTACACATCGAGATACAAAGTATTTACTCTATTTTAAGCGTTTATTACACAAAATTTGTAACAATGTGTTACTTTTGCTGAGCAGAAGGAAGGTGTTTTCAAAAATCGACCCACAATAGAGGTACGGGGCGTTATAAATAAAAAAATATTTTTATCAGATATTATGTAACTACATTTAGCAAAATTATTTTAATTATTACATTAAAACTTAGCAAAGAGGGTTTATTTGATCAACTGAGATATGCAAAAAGCTTTTTGTTGTTTAATTTACAATTAACGTAAAACAAACTCATTAAAAACTTCTTTATCCTTCAGTCCGTATTGTTTAATTTTTCAATTCACCCGTGCGAAGAACGGGTATACCAGCTAGTTTGAAATAAATAAATGTGCACGATCCACAGTCTCACGAATCTAGACACAAACTGGCTCGGCTAATGGTCGCCTTTCGACTAAATTGCTTATGGCATTCGGTCTAAGCCTAGACATGAGGACAATGGTCATCACATAATAATATCACCTTGCCACTTTAGCCAGTTGACATGAACTTTGAAAGTTCCTGTTTTTTCAGAAAATATGTGCGGAAATCATATTTGACCATTAAAATTATCTTGATCATGATTCGAGAACGAAACGAGGCTCCCACCGAGGGCGAGGCACTGAGTCCGGGCTCAGTTGGCCTATGCCTTAAGACGTCCCAGGCAACAGGACTCGATCGCTTGTAGCAGAAACAACGCCGGACACAAAATATTTGCCATACTACTCCACCACCGCAGCCATGAGATAAATTGTTCAAAAGACATCTGTTTTTTTTTGGAACATTATTGAATAACCCCAACATAACCTGGGCCTTTATATCTATTACCACACAAAATATATATGGATTTTAAGACTCAAAATTCCTTTTAGGAATAGAATATGTATAAGACCTCTATATTTCTTGATAGAAATATAGTATGTGTAAAACAATCAAGCTCAGATCATCCTTGAAATGGAATAAAAGAAATATTATTAATTGCATTTAAATTTTGAAGCATTGAGCATACTAATGACTAAAAAATTTGTGAATGAGAGAAAACCGTTGAAAAACAAATTTTCTCCTTTATTTTTTTGTTGAAAATTTGAAACTTTGCTCTTCTTGCCTCAATGAACTTGCTCTTCTTGCCTCGTTTTTGTGAAGAAAGGAAACCTTGAGCACATTATTTTTCCGTCGTCAAAGTTTCTTTCATAAAGAAGAATTAATTTTTGTTTGTAGATATTCATTCTATTAAAAATACTGATTATTCTGACTCGTTAGACCATTACCTATTTTTTATCAGTTTTCCTTGAATATAAAGAGTTTAAACATTTCTTTTCCACTATCCGCTGCCTTAAAAGTGTTCTTTTTCTCGTTTTAATTGTTTTTCTAGTTAATAACAGCGTCCATAATAGACAAGTTTTGTGGAGGAAGGTTTTTTTGAGATCTTAATTATCATCCTATATACTTGTTTCCTATATACCTATATCATCCTATATACCTATATGTTTGTTTCTTTGCATGCAAGTTAAACGTCAACTACAGAACTAAAGCATTTTTTTCTCGTTTTTAAGTACGCATTATTATTTCCTAGGAGAAACATTATCATTGCTTAATTGAAACTTTTTCAAGTGCTACTCGCCTTTGAAATAAAGTGTGCCCTTTTACGAAAAGCAATACACTTATTCAAACTTAGAGCAAACTCTATAAAAGTTTCAGTCCTTAATAAGCTAAAACAAAGTTCAACTGATTTTCGCCACAAAAATACTCATTCACAAAGCAAGTCTCAAATCCATTATCCACATTTCGAATTGAAACACCCCTCACGAAACGCATTCAAGTTCACCTGTGCGTGATAATGTCACGTGCCTCAAAAATGAATTCAGTTCCAAATGTAACCGTCTAGGAGCCGGAACAGGTGACAAACGGCAGTGGACACCTTACGTGACACCGGGAGATCGAGCGACTGTAGACCAATGAATTACGGCTTCCGCCTCCAGTATCATTTGCAGGCGACTTCTCCCGTTTCTCGGCCACTTTCTCCGGAAACGTACCGGAAGACCCACACCCTTAGTACTAAGGGCGCACTCCAGCCATTTCCTTGCCTTTTAATGGATTTCCAACTCCCATTTGAAGCAGTGGGTGACGCTACGTAATTGGGAACGGAAAGACAGCCTTCGCCTTCTTTCGCACTTTCACAGATGGCATTGATTTAAAATGCCATTTCATGTTACAAATGGAAAAACCATTGGTATAAAAATCATTTATGATGCGTTAAAGTACAGAAGTAGACATTCCCAGGTAAATATATTCAGCAAGAATAGGCCCTTGCTGGCGTATTGGGCTACCAATTTCGAATTTGTGGAAGTTCCCTCCCTCTTTTGCTGTTGTTGTCGTGTGTATATTATTAGTATACATACGAAAGACATGAGATAGATCAGAGGTTCCCAAACTTTTTTGTCTCATAGACCCCTTACCATGTTTTTCGGTTTGGGATAGACCCCTGTTTACCTAATATTGGATTTTTGCAATTTTACGAATTTATATTTCTTTTTGACAGCTGGTATAGATCTGCTTATTTTAAGCGATTTAAATTTCTAACTGAAAAGAAGTATGATGTTTAAAATTCAAGAAAAACATGTTAATTAAATTGAAATTTAATTAATACATAAAATAACTAAGCAACAAACAAATGCTTTTAAAGAGTGGAATAAGTCTGGTGCTTCAATAACAATTTTTCAACATTTGGAATCAATCGTGTCAGGTTTAACGCTAAATCTCCTCGGTTAGTAGTGTCCAGACCTTATTACCCCTTTCTTTTTTTTTTTTGGAGATTGACAACTACGCTGAAACTCCTTCTCACTAGGAAAAGTAATTAAAAATATATGCTCTCACGATATTCCGTAATTCATGATAAATAACAGGTATGTCTTTTTAAAGCCCAAATTGTGGCATGGCCCTTGTTTTAATAAAATTTATGCTGTCACCTTGTAACTGCAAATTAACCTTATTAAAATTAGTAAATAAATCTATTAAATAGATAAAATCTGGTTTCCGCTCGACTAAATTTTCTTTTAAAATTAAAATCATGATTTGGTTTAATGAGAGCCACCATCATAGACCCCCATTTACACCTCACGGACCCCCAATTTTTTTTTCTCTGACGAAGACCCCTTGCAGGTCGTCATAGACCCCCATATACACCACTTTGGGAATCACTGAGATAGATGAACAAAAACGTATAACAACACAATCCCAGAAGAATACAGATTTTATTACAAACAATGGTCCCAGCAAAGAACAGAACAGGTACGCTGCTTTCCTTTCGAAAAGGGAATCCATTTCAGGCGAAAGTCCGATTCCTTTTCTCGAAAATACACCCATGCTTTACTCGGGATTCGAACCCGAACCCACTCGATTACAAGCCGAGTGTCATAACTAGCATGCTGGGAGGGGGCTCCTTCTTCTACTAAATCGAATTCGATGACAAGGAAATGTTGACCAGTTATCAGTTGTAATTAGTCATAAATATCGATTATCTTCAATAGTGCCTCTCAAATCTGATCCCTAAAAATATAGTGCTTCTAAAAAGCGTTATTCAATTTTTTCTTTCTACAGTTATATTCCGAAAATTTACATTTGAGGGAAACATTTAGAATTTGACATGACTATTAATTAAAATTACCGTATTTACTCGAATCTAAGACGTACCTTTTCTTCCGATGTTAACCCTACTGAAAATGGGGTGTGACTTAGAATCAAAGGGAAAAAAAATATTCGTTGGATGGGGAAATTAAATCAACTCTAGGTACACGCATGTATTTAAATGTTTTTAATATTGGTAAAATAACTAATTGTTCTCTTCGTATTAGTTCTCATTTTAAATTTATTTTAATTTAGTAAAATTGGATATCGATAAACCCTTTTACACAGCTTTCATTTTTCACAAAAACTTGTTGAGAATTAGTGGTGCGTCTTAGATTCGAATAAATAAGGTAAAATGCTTTTTTATTGACCTATCTTTTACAAGGGGTAGGAGGGGTTTTAAGCTGAATCTTTAGGCTATTTTAACAATTTTTTTAAAAAATTATTTTTTATCATCGGTAAGAGGTACAATCAGGAAATAATTAAACACGCTTAATGACTTCCGCAATTTTCATCACAAATGAAAAAATTAATATTAGTGTTAATGTCTCAAAAGGAATTACAACTTAGTATTTTAATGAGTTTTGATTCTCATCTAATTAATTAGTTTTTAAAAAGAATTTTTCCTAGACAGATTTCAAATGTCTGTTTTGACAAAATTAGATAACGTTATAAATAACCTGTGCACCAAATTTCATACCCTCTCGATAATTTTAAACTAGTATATGATCCCTTAACGCTGAAAAAATTGGAGTTGCAACTTCTTTTTTGATTTTTTCCAGAACTATAGTAATTGCCTAAAAATGTAGATTAAGAACTTTTGCAAAATGTATCCAAAAATCTGAAAATTTTTGGAATTATAATTCCTATTGTTTTCCTTTTTAAATTAAATCCAATGTTATATTCTCATAACATTATTTTTTTATTTATTCTGCATTTTTCAAATTTTAAAAAGTTATCTATCAATCGATATTAACATATCTGAAAAACGTTCAGTACAAAATGTTACATTGTCAAAGATTGTTGACAGCTGTTAAATATTAGGAGATTTATGTCTAAGACCCCAGAACATATAAAATTTTCAGAAGAATCTTACAAAATTTTAAATTTAAGCCAATTTTAATACAAAAAATTTGAAAAACCGAAATCCGTAAAGAATTATTTTTAGAACTGTCTCTTGTGTGATGATTCTATTCTATTTGAAAGAGAAAAAAATTGCTTAGAGACTGTTTTAAACTAGATTTACTACTAATTATATGTTTAAAAGCTCTATCTTACTTGATACTATATTAACAACAGCCAATCAATATAAGTTGATTATAAAGAATGATTATAGACTTATGAATTACAGCAGAAAATTCTTCTACTATAATGAACTGATTCACATTGATAGGAAAGACAATGAAAAATTAAATGTTTTACTACGCATCTATTCTCAAAAATAAAGTTATTGCCTTACAAAAAATACTAAAAAAATTCATACAAATTGTGTATTTTCATACGTCGCAATCAGATTAACCGGTTATTTTAAAAAGTTAGAAGACAATCTTAAAAATTAATTAGACTTTCATATTTATGAGGAATTCTTTAAATGTCGCAGCAAAAAATTTGAATAAATTCTTAATCTTCTCACTCGAAACTTTTGGGGCATAACTTCAATAAAAATTAGTTTAAAATTCTCTCTTTGGAAAAAAATCTTCACAATTTCTCCTTCTTATGAGTTTTCTAACAGAAATTTTAATAGACTGAAATTGATAGATAGATTTTACTTACATAATTTTGAATCTCCGCTTTATAATCCCCTTGTAAATTCTTTATTATAGCCACTGTTTGTATTTTTTTCATGTCCGACATCATCCAACGTTAGAATTCGAAAATGACAACTGACACGTGAATAAAAGGACAAATTCTTTCACTCTCATTTCCCCATACTTTTCTTTCATTTTATCCCGAAGTAAAATACAGAGGAACAGGGAAGAACCCCAGACAGAGAAGTGAACATTTAGATTCTCCAATAGAGCGACTTATTCAAAAAATATATCGACTTACTCTTCTTTAGATCTTACTCCATCTCATCCGCAATTCGATATCCAAGATAGTACGCAATCTGATAGATATTGCATCTGAATCGGAGAATCGAATCATAGAGAAAAGCTTCTAGTTTTGGAGAAGAACACTAGAACAGATGCATTTTCTTCGAAAAGAAAGAAGGATTGTGTGAACGTCGTAAAAGTAGGAATACTTTTAGAACCTATTGACTCTAAAGTGTGTGGAGGTTTACAAAACTCTTCCCGATCAAATAAAAGAAAAGAAGAAACTAGAAACTAGTATGGGTACAGAGTAGAAATAAATGCAGTTTGGAATAAGAGAGCACATGCACAAAAAAAAAAAAAAAAAAGATATTTCAGCTTTATGTTTTTTTCCTGCATATATTATTTAACACTGAGATAAATCGCAGTTATATTTGAATAAATACATTTGTCAGAAAAGTTTGTAACTTCGTATACGTTTACATTAATGTAATAAAAACAATCAGTAATAAATTTTATAAGAAAAATATTAAGCATTTATGTTTCTTTACGTCTCCATTATTCAAGAAAGGTGCATTTAAAATAACAAAAGTTTTAAAGCAAGCAAAAATTTAGAATAAATCTGCCCTATATCTAATACTAACGATATCACTTAAAATTTACTACTTAAATGAAGCAGCATTTATTTTTTTATGCGCGTTGATCTTCCTTATCATTCATATTGAACATTATATTATGTGTCCTATTGAGAGTTCTCTTGGGAGTGAATTTTGAATTTTTATACATATTTAACAATTTAATACTAATTTAAATTGCCCGTAATTTAATACCAAATTAAAATTTCTTAGTACATTAAGGTATCCGACTACGTTCGGAACCGTGAATTTAAAAGAGGGCATAAATGGATAATTTTCATGATATTTAGTGTCACTTAGATTAGAATACATGTATAAAATTGACATTAGGACAAAAAAAATATTTAAATACAATATTTTGGCAAAAAATTAACTTAGAATAATCTTTTTTTAAAACCTCCTTTTATGAACAATGCTTCTATAATAGTAATATTTTGCTTATATAAACATTTCTCCAGGAGTTTGAACTAGGATTTTTGAAAAATTCACATTATTTTCAGAGTTACCACCAATTGAAATAATTATCGGCGTTTTTTTCTTAAAATTTCTCCCCTCTGTTGTAGTAAAATATAAATAAATCCACATCTAAGTTATATATTTCAAAAATTCTAGTTCAGCCTCTGTACAGAGATCTGAGCTATATACAGACAAAATATTATAATAGAAGCATTTTTCATAAAAGGAGAATATTTTGAAAATGGGTCATTCTATGTTCATTTATTGTCAAAATATTGTACTTAAATAATTTTTGATTGTAATAATATTCTTAAAACAATTTTATATACGCTTTCTAATCTAAGTGACACTAAATATCAAAAAATATTATCCATTTATACACTTTTGCAAAGTCACAGTTCCGAACGTAGTCGGATACCTTAATTTCAAATATCATTTGTCAAAAAAAAAAAAATCGCTAGTTTCATCTTATTTCCCAAGAATAAAATTTTAAATACACTGTTTTAACTTTTTTCCTATTCATTGAAAAATAACTAAATATTTTACGCCAGTGCTTCTCACTCTTCCAATATTTTCGACTTAATTTTCAATCATCATTTTCATCGCACCCCTTTCCATGCAAGAATAATGTATTGAATTCAATAATAATATACTTTGACGCTAAAGCCACAATACGACTTTTTAGTTATAAGCCGGACAAATTATAAAGATACATATTAAATTTTGTACGTAATTTTTTACATGACAAGCCCATACTTGTTCTTAACTTAGTATTGTTAAATTAATTATCAAATACGCATTGTGCAGTATTGATACATTTATAAATATATTATATCAGTGTAAATGTGTATTTTATTCTTTATTATGTCAGAATGTATTTTGTTTTACTTCCTTTCAGTAAATTAACAATTTTTCTTAAGTAATCTTTGTTTTCGACTTCTCGATGTACCCTCGCCCCCCACGTAGAGTTATCACGCCCCTTTGGGAAGCGTGTTTCACAATTTGAGAAACTCTGGCTTACGCAAGCACTTTCCTAGACATGTAGCGTACCTTCACTCGCGTTGGTGTGAGCCATCATTAAATAAATAAATAGCCACTCTTTTATTTCGTAACCCAATTACTATCAAATTAAGCCAAAGAGCAAAGCTATATATACAGTGGCATATGGAGAACATTAGCCCCCACCCCCGCAAACTCAAGTTTTGGGCTCAAATACGTACTTAGCGTCAGTCAGGCTTTGGGCCCCCTGGAGTCCCTGGCTCTGCTTCCACAATGCGGGGGTGTACGTTACGCAACTGTATATATAGCATACTCTAAATACCTATAAAGAAAAAATAGTACTCTTATTATTAAATGCAAATACTCGGCTAGATTTCTTAAATTCCACTAAGAGACCTGTTGGGGTGAAGCGAGTGAACTATTTTTTCTGGCGGAAGGATAACTGTGTGACCCTCCCACGCGAGGTTTTCCCGCTTCACTCCCACGCATTCCTTCTACGGGGTTCACTAGCTGACTGGTCGCTGTGTGCTTTTGGTCAGACTTGCTGTGTGCTGTTTTCGTGATCGTTATTTTCGTATTTGTATGTAAATAAACATGCTGTCCAGAGATACCTGAGTGGAAGTAATTTCACAAAAGAACAACAAGACCTTTAATCCCTTTTTCAGGAACACTGAAGGTTGTGATTTTAATTAATGCGTCATCCGAATGAGTCTACAAGATGAGCTGTATAACTTCTGGCATTATCCTTCATTAAAAGAAATGAATCACCAATGGCTACAGCAAAAAGTACGACACAGGATCTTAGGATCTCGTTCGCATACCTTTGAACCGTCAAACTGCCAAATCGTATGATATGCCGGTTAGAATGTCCACCTGTGCTGAAATCAGTCCATACTATCAAACCACCTAGTCTGTAAAGGGATCTTTCTTGAACGAATATTGAATTATTCCAAGTGCCCCTTTCTTGCCATATCAAAACACATCTGGAGTCACACTTTCAATTGAATCAAGACTCGTCCATAAACAGCACTTTACTCCAATCGTTTTGCCTCTGATCTCGATTGTCAGCAGCCCACTTCCTTCCGTCCGCATGATGTCTTTATGTCAACCAATACACACCATTCACCTGCGTGCATGTTGACTATTCGCATGAAATCCATTTCGAATTGTTTAGTTTGAAACCTTTCGTCCCTTTGCCAAAAGAAACTGTCTTTGAATACACATCGTATGGGCTGTTCTGTCTCGTTGAGCTGTTAATCCCGTATCAAAACTGCTCCATTGCCTTTTTTTAGAAAAGAAAACCCTGTTAGAGGTGCTGTAGTTACACATTTTGGGCCCCTGTAGCTTGGGGGCCGGCGGTAGCTACGCCCCTGGATATATTAGTCATTATTTGCAGTGGTATTCCATGGACAACTTTGACCTGGCCGAACATGCCCTGTTTCTTTGAGTCGACTCCATAGTCTTACAGTGACACTTATTTCTACTCCAATACCATCCACTACAGCTCTTTATGTTTGTTCGGATACCAGTCTCCCAATAATACACCAAACCGTGGATTCCGATAGATCATGTTGTAGTGACATTTTCGAGTCCCCTATTTTCAAAAGAACAGCCGAACAACCACGAACAGTTAAATTTCACCGCTGAGACAACGAAAAACAACAGCTTCTACGAAATTACGATTTCTATATTTATTTCCTTTTTCTCGTTTTGTATATTATGTTTTCTTCTGTTTCCTGCTACATTTTAGACTGTAGATGCTTTGTGTGTGTGTGTTTTACGTTACTTATCAGAAGAAATACTTGGGTAATTTCGTTAAATCCAATTCCCCTCCCCCTAATTTTTTTTTTTGTGAGCAGTGCATTTATTGAGACATTTTTAAAGAAAGGGGATATTTATTTTTTGTACAAATCCCGTTTTTTCTCATCTCATTGTATTTATTAAAGTTATTGTGCTAATTTACATCCCAAGTTCTTCTCACGAACGATTGAAAAGCAAATATTTATATAGATAAACATAACTTAGTTTCTTCATTTTTGTGCTAATTTAAAGAGATTCTGATGTAATCAAATTGTGCATTGAATTAAATATTGCTCTAGAATCTCTAGATAATGTATACAGATCATTCTATCAATTTGATTATTATCTCAGATTCGTTATATTATATCCCATTTATATTTTGTAAACTTACAGATATTGGATAAAATAGTGTTGTATGTAAATATAATAATCATCTTGCGTGCCTAACAAATTTTACCCTAGTGTAAGTATCAATAAAAGTAAATATAATTAATTTTGTTTATTCTTCAACTAATATAAATCACTTTGTATACATCAAAATAGTATATTTTACATTTCAATCGCTCAAAATTTGTGTATATAAATATCATTTAACTTAAAACATCGTAGTTTAACCTGTGAGGAATCCCAAAAATGCCAAACTATTTGAAAAATGAACTTAAAAAAAACACAAAAAATAGAAGGCGATAAAATGCACGGTTTGCTTGCTTTATGCTTTGGTAATTTACTCTCACCAAAAAAAAGTTTCAAACTTCGTCAATAGCTTCTTACTGGAAAAAATTATAAATATATATATATATTTGTCCTTTTCTATAGACATGTCAAGCACTCTGGCGTGTTCCTACGAGTAAAACTATTCTCAAAATACATGTCAGAATGCTAATGTGTCCAATGAAACGGACATAAAACAATTTTTTTATATGTTAAGCAGAAGTGCCATCTGTTGACGAACTTTGTAACTAATTTTGAAACTTGCTAAGAATAAATTACTTGTGTACAAAAGCAGAATGCTGCAAACCATACATTTCTATTGCCTTCTGCTTTTTTCAATTAGTTTCTGAAATCATTGGTCCTTTTGGGGACACCTAGTATATTTTTTGAGTAACTCCGAAGTATGTTGTTGATAAACAACCAATTAATAATTTAATCAGCCCTTCAGTTTCTTAGAACACTAAATCTGTCTAGTTACAAAATTCGAAAGAGAACATTTTTATATATCATAATAATAATTAATTCAATTGTAGTGTGTATATATATGCACATACTAAATGAATATCAACACAGAAGAATATTATATTTCATAATATTGATATATTGATGCAACACGTTAAATCGAATTGGATCTCAAAGAGTCCTCTTATAATATGGTGTGGAAGCTTAGCAATGAAATACTTTCAGATGATATCATGTCGACAAACTTTTTTATTTGGAACAAACCTCATGTTCGTACGGTATGCATGTTTAAAGAATGGGGTGACATAGCTCAAGTGTAGTCCTCGGCACTTGATCTCTGTTCACAATTAAGATGCCTCTCGTTCATGATTCTCACGTTGCTTCAAAATGCGAAGTTAATAAACAGTAAAAGATAGATTAAAACATCGCGACGTATTTAAAACTAGCTGAGTTAAAACAAAATTTAATAAAAATTTCCATTTGAGTACAAATTTTAATATTATTTATGATGTCATTTATTAAACCGTCGCTGTAAATGAGTTCGTTTGAAACAATAATAGAAATATGGAATTAATTTTTTTTACTAGGCTTGAACAAAAAAAAATAATGAAACCCCAGGATTTTGACAACGATATCGTTATTAATAAAACTTCATCTTCAGTCAGTCTTGCGTATTCCTAATATATATGTCTCTATAATTAATCAAAATGTATGTAAATTTGTTTTAAACTGAACACGATGTTATTTTATGGTTTTATTCAATGGCGTAACGGAGAATATTGGGGCTCCCGCTGCAAAGTGAGGTTTTGAGTCTCAAGCCGGATCTTTTAAAGTATTGCAAAACCATAACATAGGTTTTGGGCCCCACTAGAATCCTCCCTCCACCACGATGTGGGGTTGCGGGAATGTACGTTACGCCACTGGTTTTTATCTGTTTGTTTCAAATTAATGTAAATGATGAAAGTAAATAAATATAAATATTTATATTTCTGTGAAAATAAATTTCTCTTAGAAAACTAATAAAATTCAGCTATTGTGACTATGTGCAGTAAGTTATTCTTTTTAATTTCATACCCACGCTCCTAATTAAATACAAATATAAATGTTCTTTTAAGTTTACGGATTTATTTTAAGTTCCAGCATTCTCACATAGATGGCAGCACGAGACAAAATTTAACTTGTAGTGTCGATGTGTGGGTTCTTTTTTTCTTCCCCTTATGAAATTAACGTGAACTCCCATAAAATCTGTGCATTTATCGCTGAAAACAGTGAAACAAATAAAAATGTAAAAATATTCAAAATATTTCCAAATTTTCACATTTGTATTATTATAAGCACATTTATGTGTGTGTGAGAGAGAGAAAGATTTCTAAATACAAAATCTCAAAGAACATTCTCAACACCAAGACTTTTCAATACAAAAGAAAAAAAGAGACTGAACAACTGATGTTATAATTATACTTTTACTTACAGTAAAGAATAATTAATTGTAATCGATTTATGATTAAAATAAACTAAAACTTTTTAAGCTTAAAAATGATTTTTTTTCCTTACTGTCCATTACAGTTCTCAATAAGAAATGTTAATCTCTAGATTTAAAAATTTTATGTTGAATATAAAGAAATTTATAAAATATATTTTTGAAGGATTATAACTCTATTTTCCTCGTAATTATATACTGAAGAATTCAATAAAAAAAGATTAAAAAAATAAAAAATATTATACACATTCCTTTTTAGCTGGTAACAATCTGTATACATTTTATGGGTGTACAGAAGGCTGGGTTTTGAGAGCTTATCCCCCCATCTCATAGAGGCCAACAGATTTTTAATTTTACCTCTTGCCGCTTTCGTCAGCGTTTTCAGAGTGTAAACTCCCACCCCCATAAGAGAGGTCTGTGAACTTTGCTAATATATTTAAAGCATTTTTAACCGAATAACTGGAATCTTGATCAAGACTGGAAATCAAAGAAATAAATCTAAGTAATAATGGAGAACATAGGAGCAAAGTTAAAGAAAAAATTTCATACAGAAAGTTTTTGATATATATATAATTTCAAGTAGTTGTAATAAATGTTTTATAAAAGCTTACTTAGAATTTTTTTAAATCAAATACATATGCAAGTTTTCACTTCATCACATTAAAATTAGAAAACCATTTAGTATTGAAGGATAGGGAAGTAATAAGAACTCTCTTTATAAAATAAGAAAATTAATCATTGAAACAGAAAAATCACTAGATTAACAAAATATTCTACTCCAGTCAGTGAAATATAAAGTAGTATAGAAGTATAAAGTCTGAAGAAGTGTGTGCTTTTTTATTTGTCTCTATTTTCTTAAAAGGACCTTTTAAATGATTTTCTAGGCAAGAAATGCGTAACATTTTAAATTTTGTAGCGTTTTGTTGTTTTTTGTTAACGTGAGCAAATGTTTGGTGTACTTCTTATTCCTTCTTGCTATCCTTTAACTTTTCTGTAAATTTCTTTGAACCTGTAAGTACGCACAAATCAAACATTTTCACAACGAAAATTGACCTCAAAAAGTTTATTTTTTATTTGAAATAAAATCTTAATGAATATTGTTAATGATGGGAATGCATATGTCGCAGGAAAATGACGAAAATAATACCTTCATTGAATCCCTAAAGGAGATGATCAATTCACGCAAGATGTTAAAATAACGTCTCTTCAAGGTCATTTCCATGATTAAAGTAAATGATTTTATCAAACCCTGAACTGTTTCAGTGAAATGATGAAATGAACTAGTCAGGATTTGCATTGACAAAATGCTGTCCAGGGGGAGGGAGAGACACTCGGGGGGTCGAGTCCTTGTACTTCCTAATCATACTGTGGTAGTACTATTGATCCCCCAAATATCAAACCCCATATCTTTAAAAAATATGGCTGACTTGTTCATTTCACTGAAACAGTTCGGGGATTTGATCAAATCACTTACTTGGATAAGGGAAATTACCTCAAAGAGGTGTTATTTTAACATCTTGAGTGAATTGATCATTTCCCTTAGGGATTCGATGAAAGTCCTAATTTCATCATTTTCCTGCGACACATATATGCATATTTTCTGTATTGTAAATATCAATCGATTTTATTTTTCTATTTAAAACGTTTATTTTCAATACATTTGGTTTAAAAATATTTCTCCAACATTGTTTTATTTTCTGAAATCTTATATAATACCAAATAATTTTTAAAAGCTTATTTTTCTGATCTGTCACTGTTACTTAAGCCCACGTTGTTAAAATAATAAATTATTATTAAAATCGTGAAATCAGTTATGACTATTGATTAGAGATGGCAGCACAGTGTCATGATTTCCACAACAGAGCGTTTCACGGGAAAAGTCAAAATAATTTCTTTACTTAATTTTTTTTTCCCCTTAGACTAAATTTCCTCTCTCATTTCAGAAGAATTGAACTAACGTCTATTTTTCTTTCTTGATGAATAAATAAATCTATTCTAATTTGGAATAAATTTCCAAACTCATGAGCACTTTTCGGTCTTCCAATTTTTACGCAAGCTAAAAAAATCTCTAAGTTTCGATTTAGAAATGCCGTTCGAAAAATTATAATTTAGTTCAACACCAGAGGGAGAAAACTTTATTGACAAACTCTGTGTTCAAGAAATAAAAGTTAATACCTGAAATTTAATCATCTTCAGGTATAAGATTACTTTTATAGGAGAGGCTATATTTTTAAAACACACGTTTCGAAAAAAAAAAAAAAAAAGATGCTGTATTAACGAATAATATAAAACAAATGTATCTATTCTCGATTACCTCCTGAAGGATAATTAGACTTGATGCTCATATATTTTTAGTACATCTTATTAAAAATTTAATTACATTCTTTATAATTGTGGGTGTATAATAATAGTTCTCTTAAAAATTCCACTTTACAAATATGCATTAGTTTCTTAAAATACATCACGATTCATTTTTTATCACACATTGATATTTCGCTTGAAATTGCAGTATAATTATTACTCAAGGGTAACTTTTAGTCTTCTTATTCATTAAGATATGTATATATAATAGAAACAGATACCATGTGAATCTTGTAATTATCCTAAGATGGTCTTTAAATTCTTCTGTGCTATAAAAATAGTAATAATTAGCAATAACTATAATAGAGCTCTTTTATTAAAAAATTAGAAAAAATTTTGTTGCCAAAAACATACAATTCTGATGAGTAATCCTTCCAGCCGAGAAGTATAAGAAGATGTTATATGCCTCAAACGAGAACTTATTCGCACTTAGATAAACCCGTTTCCTCATTCTATGTAGACAGAAAATGAAAAAAATTCAATATATATGTAAGGCTTTAGCATTATTTTCCTAAAATTCTCGCATAATGACTTAAGGAGTCTTTGCTATATATTTTTCATTTGCATTGATATTCCTAGATGCTTACATTGAATAATCCGAGGAAAGTATTTCAAAGTCATTGTTATTGCGCTTTTATAACCCGGAAAAAACTAATAAAATACTTGTAAATATAAATTCATTTGCAAAAGACAAAAAAGCATAAAAAAGAAGCTCTATGAAGAAAGTTATTGTTTTTATTGAGATTAAACGTGTGTAAAATTCATTCCCATGTAATGAAATTCTAACAAATTAAAAGCTGCAGGATGCATCAATGGCTAGTAATTATACATTTAATAAAAAAAATAAGTAACTGGTGTCCCCCACCTCCAGCTGGTTGCGATATATGCTTGTATACGTCAGTATAAAGAATGATAAAGACTTCTATTCTCATCTCGCATTACATTTCGCCAGAAATACATCAATTGTTGCTGTAGATTTGCTACATTTTAGTTACCTGAATCCGGCGGCTTACCATGTTTCATATATGCACGAGTGGCGAAAAGTCTAGAGACCTTGTTGGCCAAGGAAGAGTATTGACAGCAAGGAAGCAGTTGAAAGATATATGAGCCGTATGGGACCAGGCATTATCTTGTTAGAAAGTGGTTCCAGGATTGCGTTCCATGAAGGGTAGTGCAATCGTCCGCAGGAGAGTGGGGTTCCGACACACACTTTTTCCTCACCATTTGACAGTGGTTCAAAATAACAATGCCCTCGCCAGTACTTGTAGAGTTGCTTCTGAGTGAAACGTTAACCCTTTATCTACCGCAATATGATTTACTGCAGTTTTTTTCATACAATACTTTTTTTGTGATCACTACATTGAAAATTAAGAGAAATACATAAACCAAATACTCAGCTTTGGGAAATTTAATCCATTAGAGCTAATTAATTAATTAAAGATACTCAACTGTAAAATTAATTATATACACTATTCACTTAAAATAAGTAATCAAATCATTTTCTAAGGTCTTCATTAACATACAAAAACAAGACACTTAAATTTTAACATTAACTATTTTTTCGGGACAAAAATGATAATCTTCGCAATCCGCTGAAAACGCAGTCAGCTAAAAAAACGCTATAAAACTATTCACCTTCCCCGCTAAAATACTCGTCATAGAACCCATGCTGCCCTATATCTTGGTAGAGTAGATTTCAAAGAATATTCCTGCTATAAGTATTGTCAGAATATTCTTAAAAATGGTTATTCTATGTAATTTTAAAGTGAGTGGTAATTATAAGTACCGTCGATAGATAAAAGGTTAATAAATTGTCAATCAATCTTAATACTTTACTGGGAACATCAAAAAATTTGGCAAAGTAAGTTTTAAGTGCGAAAAAGTGTTAAGGCAACTATCATTACATCTTCAATAATTACGTAAAACTTTTTTATTGCTATTATTGAACAGAATCACATTATCAAAATGGTTAAGTTCTGGAGTTTCCTTGCCGGTGACGTTCAAACGAAGTCGTAGTTTCACCATTTTTTTCTTTTTTTTTTTTATTAACATCGTTCTCTAAAGCAATGAAACGGCTATAGGTGACGGACCTCGTCATTTTGAACCTCGATCGAGAGACAGGAATCACACCTGAACTGGAATTGCACTCTTCAAACTTCCACACTACGCCTACGTGAAGACTTTGAGCCCCATTAGATTCAACGTAGCTCAGTCCGTCTACACAATGGGCCTTCAATGGCACCATGACCTAAGATTCGATAACATTGATTCGTGACCATGTCCATTTGGCTACCGTGGCCATATATTTCACCAAGTTCCTACATGGGGAATTATAGAGGGCCTTACGTGTTTATTTAACTTTAAAATTTTTATTTCTCTTTTCTTTGCGTGGAAATTAAAAGAGTCAGATAGCAGGGTCGAGTCACCATGGTTTCGAGTTCATGAATGAATGAGAATAAAGTATAGATCAGGTATCGAACCTGTAACCCAACTGTAGTTAAAAATTATGAAACTCATTTGGCTAGGATTAGCGGACCGGGGGCACTCAGATACCAGTTCAGATGTGTCACCTTTTATTACAATTCAAAATTACGGGGTCCATTACCAATAGCTCTCGCAAAATTGACTACTATTAATCAAATTTTGATTTTGTGGAGGCAGTATTTAACATAAGAAAAACTTCGAAAAAGTAAGAAATGCTACTGAAAAAAAATTGTGGCTCTTGTTTCCGATTGGTCATGATCACGAGCTCGTGTCTGACGTCATCCAGTGCCACTGAAGATCCGCCGTGTAGAGGGGCTGATGCACGTTAAATTTGCCAAAGCTTTTCCCTTGAAGGGGGTGGGGAGGAAATTTGGAAAATGGGTGTCAGCTCAGGTATCATCCTCGTCACTTGACTGTGGTTCAAAATCAGGCAGATTGCCACCAATAGATCTCATTTTGCTTCAGAGTGTGACCTAAATTAAGGATCAAATCATTTGAAAAATTTGTCTTCAACTTTATAGAAATTACATAAAAATATGCATAATTATTTTTAAAATTTCTCTCTGCTTTTATTCTCTTTCTAAATTAGAATCAGTATCTAAATATATATATATATAACCCCACTTTTATATAAATTATTTTATATATTAGCTGTCCTAAGTCAGTAATGTTTATAACACTGCAGCATCCATTTTATAATTTTTAATCTCGATTACTCATATGTCCTTCATTGTGTGATTTTCCTACTGTCTAAGTGTTTTTCGAATGTTATTGTTTGGATGTTATCTCTTGTTTGTAGAGAATTAGTCTATATATATATATTCGAAGGCCTTCAAAATAACCTTTTGTACAGTTTTATTTTCTACCTCATTTCTTAATAACTGCAGTAAAATTAAAGGCAAATTCATTAAAAAAATTGCAGTTACGTTTCTTTTCAATAAAGCCTCCGCACACAATTCTCGCTTTTATAAGTTAACTATTCAAGGAATATTTCTTAAATCTAAAATTATCCAGGTGAGAGAAGATTTTTTAAATGTAAAATGTGTTTGTGTGCCAAAAAGAATTAATTCACTTATTACGAATGATATCCAAAAAAAAAAAGAAGAAAGAAAAAATGAGTAATTTATGTTAAAAACTTCTTTCTACATGTGTGCCGTGGTTTTGCAGAGAAATTTAGCATCTTATTTAACCCTTTATCTACCGACGGTACTTATCAGTACCACTCACTTTAAAATTACATAGAATAACCATTTTTACGAATACTCTGACGATAGTTAGCAAGAATATTCTTTTAAATCCACTCTTTCAAGATATATGGCAGTATGGTTTCTATGATGAGTATTTTAGCGGGGAAGGCGAACAGTTTTATAGCAGAAGTTGCGTTTTCAGCTGACATTTTGATTGGATTACGAAGATTGCCATTTTCGTTCCGAAAAATTAGTTAATGTCAAAAGGTAAATGTCTTATTTTTTTATGTTAAGGAAGACCCCTTAGAAAACGATTTGGCTATTTATTTTAAGTGTGAGCAGTGTATATAATTAATTTTACAGTTGAATAACTTTGTGGTACTTATAAGTACCGACAGCATACTGGGTGTTGTAGCAAAACTTAGTTTTTTTTTCATCCGAGTGGCTTATTGTTGTTTTTTATTGTGCTGTACAATCATCACTATAGTGCAATAGACTTATGCTTTTTTGGGGGGCGGGCATTTCTTTTAGCTTAACTTACTTATTTTGCTTTTTTTATTGTTTATTTTAACGTTTTCAAAACATTTTTAACTTTGAATCTGAGCTTTTTTTCCCCACACAATTAAATAAAATATCTATTCTTATTTCAAAAATTAATAACATTTTAATTTCTTTATGTGTAACTGAGATTTAACAAAAATATATAGGAGATTTTCCAGGTGCTATTATTATTATTTCCTTTTCTTAGAATGTCTGGAAAAAAGAAACTCTGTCTTCAAGAGGCTTTGATTTCATACACAACCTACCATCTGAAATCAATGATGTACTAACTGATGATTTTTCAGATGAAACAAATGATCTGCTGGAATTTTCGTTAGATTCTTAGGATGACGATCAAGAGAATGGACTGAAGGTGTAATAGTTCATGTTACGAAAACACTGCACTTCTTACCCCAGGATGCAATGCTTAAAATACATTCGAACAAAACCTCACTCAAAATGCATAACGTGTAATTAATTTTTGTGTATTAACGAAAAAAAAAACTGTTTCTTTGAATATCACCAAATTAAGTTTATGTTCAAAAAAGTAAATAAATTTAAAATATTTAATAATCTTTAAAAATAAATATTTTGTGCTGTAAAATATTAGTGTTCTCTGATTATTTAGCGTTTTTAAGAGTTAAACTGCATTAAAGAAGTCATTCGGTCTTTTCGCGTATTATGAAAATATTTTAGTCCTTTGGGGACTGACGATACTTTAAAGTACCAATTTAATTAATTAGCTTTAACGAATTAAATTTCACAAAGTTCAGTATTTTATTTATGTATATCCCTTAATTTTCAATGCAGTGATTCAAAAAAAAATATTACATGAAAAAATTTGCAGTAAATAATACGGTAGATAAAGGGTTAAAGCATCTTAAATTTTAATTTTCAGTTTAAAAAAAGTTAAAATAGGGTTAAGTTAATTTTTTAAACATATTTCTTCTTCATATTTTATTGTTCAATATATATAAACTTGTAATATGTATATATAGCCCAACTTTAATTTGGAACTAAAATGTTATGCATCGAAAAATGTAAAGTAAGAAGAGCTCTAACTTTACAACGATTGAAAAAAAGAAAAGATTCTCTATTGTGTTGTTATTCACTCTGAAAATCTCATTTGGTCAAGGTGAGTTGAAAAGCACATAAAAATATCCGGTTTAGTTAGAACGGAGGCTGAATCTATTGCATTATGCATACTAATTTCGTACAATTACTTAGTAGATGTGGCTAAGTAATTATGCCACACTAACAAGCAGTGTGTGAATGTTTAAACATACAGTTTATGTAATTATTTGCGTTTATAAACTGTTGTGTTGTACGAGTGAACACAATATATAATTTTTTGAATTAACTGTTAATCTTCTGAAAACCTGATGTAAATAAATTATATAAACTTCAGCGGGTAGGAAAAGCATTGATATAAAATGAAATCTATATATTTATTCCTACTCAGAATCTTGCAGATAAAATATTTCCAAAACAGCACTTGAAAATGGATGAATGTGTGCCTTTCAATTATTGGAAACTAACTATTTCATTATATATATTAAGTATATACAAACATTAAATTTAATCATTTCTAGTCTCAAACGTTATAAAATATTCATGCTAAAATATTAAATATGACGTTATATTTAGAATATGTAAAGTATAAAATCTTAATTATGTTATAATTTTATTTGAATAAATATTCTAATTATCTTTTGTGATAAATCAACCATGATTTGGAAAACTCTTCTCAAATGTTTAATGCGCCTGATTAATTTAAAAGAATAATGCAAGCATAGCAATTGAGTTGAAGTCTTACATTTGTTCTAACTGACATTTTTGGAATTTTCTTTTATTTGTATAAAAAACTTTAATAAAACTTACTGTTCTCATTCAGTAAGAAAGATAACAATAATTAAGTTAGCATACAGTATTGGTAGAAGAATGATATAAAAAGTTTTTATCTTTATTTCTATCAGTCTAATTTAATAGGGAGACCTGAAAATTTAAAAATTTAGGATACAAAAATTTTAACTCTTTAAATAGATTTATTAGCATTGCATGGATTTCTTAAGCATAAACCATTCGTTGAATCATACTTATAGAGATTTCTCGATACAACATATGAGCTATACATATATATCTTATATATATATATATAAGAGAAGCGACACACTCATTGACTCATCACGTGAGATCTCCTGTACTATTAGACTGTTACAGACTTGAAATTGTGTAAACATGTTACTTTTGTTAACTAGAAATACACTAAGAATGGGTTTTGCTGAAACCTACTCCCAAGAAGGATTTCAAGGGGTTAAGGGGGCGTTATAGATTTTAAAAATTCCACTTTTTGAATTATTAGAATCTCTGACTTGAAATTTGGTGTGCAAGTTTCTTTTGTTGAGTAGAGATCCGCTAAGAATGAGTTTTACAGAAATAGACAATCCAAGGGGTTGAGATTTTATTATTCCGTTTTAGAAACTCTAGTCCTGAACTTTTTGCAAATGCTATAATATTTTTCAATTCAATCGAACACTTAATCCTCGGTTTTAGATATCAATGAATTAAACAAGTATACAGTGGGGCTACAGAAGCGTATAGATAAAAAGAAATTCCGTTTTTACATTTGTAAAATTGAGTCTTGAAGTTTTCTTATGAGGAGAGAATACCTAATAAAAGATTTTGAGCAAAACGATTCTTATGGGGGGTATAAGGACGTCGATAAAAAGTTTCATTTTTAATAGACAGTCTTTAAATTTGGCAAGTGTGTTTTTCCCCTTAAGTACAAGTCTTCTAAAAACGGGTTTAGGGGGTGAATGAATTTGTGTCTTTACAACCTGCCCTTTAAAGTAACACAAGGGTTATCCATGATCAGGTGACGAGGATAACACCTGAGATGGGGCCTGACATATGTGGGTGAGAGCCCTAGAGCCACCAAAGACTCCCCGAGTAGAGGAGATGATGCAAATTAAATCTGTAAAGACTCAAAGTCTTCACGTTGGTGGCGTGTATAAGTTTGGAGAGTGGGAAGCCAGCTCAGGTGTTGGCCTCGTCTCTTGATCGAGATCCAAAATTACAAGGCTCATCACCCATAGCCCTTGTGGAGCTTTAGAGTGCAACGTTAATAAGCAATCAAACCAAACTTAACCATAAAGCTGCAGCAGGACTTGAACACTGTACTTAGTGACGAAGTCCACAGAGTGGAGTAGTCTGTATTACTCCCTACGAAGATTAGATTGAAGCGGAACCAGTGCGCCTAAATATTTGCAAAACATCATCTCAAAAAAAAAAATGAGTACACGAGAAATTGAGACAAGAATCCTCAACTTCCACCAGAATTCTTATTTTTACAACCGAGAAATGGGTTTCAAAGTGCATCCGGATCAAATTATACTATTCTTAGAAAAGCAGAAAAAATTCTCATAAAATAATCTTCAACACCATTGCTGGAAATGTACAGTAGAAAGTGACATTTTTATGTACCTTTTAATTTTGGAATATTTGAAAGATCACACCAACCTGCTAATTTGTGCTGCGACTTAAAAGCAAATTTTTCTGCTGTTTGTTTTATGAAATAATTCCACTTAGCAATCATTATGAATGATTATATAAATTATTCTGCCTCATTCGTAAGTTATAAAACTTAAGTACTATACAAATTCCCGGTACTAAAAACAACTGAGTGAGATACATAAAAATTGAAAAAAAATTTTCGTTCAATGCATTTGACTTTCTTTAATAGATCCCAGATAATCAGTGACCGACACAAGGAAGGGTCCCAGGGGCCGGAGCCCCTTATAGCCTTTGATTTTTCTTCGATTGATTATAATCCTGTGTATATAGTACGTAAAATTTAATTAAGTATATGTTATTACTAATTAATATTAATTATATATTCAATAATTAACTTTTTATTGTTTTTTGTTCCCGAAAATCAGCAAAATCAAAAGAATATGTTGGTCGACGTATTGGAGCAGGATACGAGAATGGTAAACTTTCGACCTTGGACCCCCTCCTTGAAAAATTCCTGTTGTGTGCCACTGCAGATAATGATAACATAATACAGCCATAAAAACATAATCACCATAGTTTTTCCTAGACTCACTCATTGAAGGTAAAGTGAGAGCGAAAAATTTTCGTCGCACTACAGAGCTACGCGGGGGCTATTGGTGACGGATCTCGTAGTGTTGAACCATGGTCATGTGACGAGGACGTCACCCGAGCTGTCATCCCCTTTTCTAACTTTCACACCACACCAACGGGAGGATGTTTGAGCCTCGACATACTTAGCGTGCATTGGCCCCTACAAGGGTAGGGGGGGTCTTCAGCGGTACTAGGCTCGAACTCATCACACGCCTGCCACGAGCTTGATACCTAGACCCCAGGCTACCCTGGCCACTCTCGTTCGAAGTGATATTAGGGCTGCGGTAGCCCAGTGGTCAAAGTATCGGATCATGACAGGTATGTCATGTTCGAGCCCAGTACCACTTAAGATCCGCCGTGTAGGGCAGCGACGTTAAATCTGTCGAGAGCTGAAACGTCCTCCCGTTGGTGTGGTGTGGTAGTTAGGAGAGGGGGTGCCAGCTCAGGTGTCATCCACGTCACTTGACCATGGTTCAAAATTATGTGGTCCGTCACTAAAAGCCCTCGTGTAGCTGAACAGTGCGACGTTAATATTCACTCACTCACTTATTCGGAGTGTTATTGTGTAAATAACATGAAAATATGGTGCATAGATTACAGATTAAAATTAAAAAATTATGAATGATAAACTAAAATATATGAATATTTTAGCTTATCATTCCTAATTTTTAAATTTTAGTCTGTAATCTATGCACCATTTTTTTCATTTTTATAATTCATTGCGTGTAATTCCATTTTAATCAATTTATTATAATTTTGTTTTATTTTTGCAATTCATTATATGTTTTGTTTTTTTTATTTTACTTTATTATGTATTTATTTATTGATATTTTAACACAACAATTTTAGTACAATGTAATGAATTGTCACTACATTGAGAGGAATTCAAATTCATTTCAATGTAATGAAAACTACGGAATCCTTTTTATTGATGGAATTCACACACACTTCAAGGCCTTTTTCTGACTTTTCTTCAGCTGTTGTTTGAGTTTATAAAATTTCTCTTTTCTTAAAAGGGAGGAGTCGGTCAAACACTTTAATTACCTTGTGAGATCCATTTTTTCTGATGAAAATATAAAATTACAAGATTATAGAGTCTCGTACCTTTCAATTTAATCTCAGAAACCGACGGGGAAAAAATGGATGGAACAATGAAAAGCAATAAAATGGGTTGAACATATAAGCAAAGGCAGAATTATTTTTCTTTTCCTTGCCGCTTTTTCTTCTCCGAAATTCCATTCAAACCTTCATCCAAGACCTTTTTCAGTAAAAAAAAAAAATGGAGCTTATCTCAGATTTGAAGGGATAAGGATCTTTTCTAAAAATTAATTAGCTCTTAATAAAAGGGAAAACAGTTTGAAATAGGAAGTCAAAATAATTTTTAATTTTAAAAAAAGCTAATTTTCTAGCGTATTTTTAAAAAGGTACTGAATCAATAAGAATTTAACTAAAGTATTATAGTTAAAAGAGTTTAAATGTTAAAATTATATTATTAGCTTTTTTTCTTCTTTTTTCTGCTTTTGAAAGGGTTTTAAAAGATTATGAGTAGATTGCCCTGAAAAAGAGCTCCATATTTCAGAATTTTAAATTCAAAATGGCACTCTTAATTAAACTAATCTTCCTCTGCTAATTACCTACAGTAACTATTAGCAATATATTATAATATTTCCTTATTAAGACAACTCTACAAACTGTTTATTGACTCCTTTCGGAATAAACAGCGTGAGGGATTGAGTGTTTATTAACGTCTCACGGAGAGTAACACGAGAGCTTTTGGTGACGGACCTCGTAATTTCAACCGAGTGACGAGTACAACACTTGAGACGTTATCCCGAACTCTCTTAACTTCCATACCGCGCTGCTTGACTTAGGAGGACTTTGAGTTCCGACAAACTTAACGTCATCAACCCCTTCTACACGGTAGGTATTCAGTAATACCAGGATTCGAACCAGTGACACGCCAGCCACGAGTTCGTGACTATAACCTAAGGACTATAACCACGTGTTTGTGATCATAATCACGTGTTTGTGATCATAATCACGTGTTTGTGATCATAACCACTACAGTTCGTAACAGTGGCGCACGCCAGGGGGGTCCTCGGGGCCGAACTCCTCCCCTAGCCCTTGATTTTTTTCGATTGATTATAATCCTATGCATATAGTACGTAAAATTTAATCAAGTATTTGTTATTAATAATTCCTTTTATTAATTAATACTAATTATTTGTTCAATAATTAATTGTTTACTGTTTTTTGCTCCTGAAAATCGACAAAATCAAAAGAATACTTTGGGTAGCGTGTTGAAGCATGATACAAGAATGGTGGATTTTCGACCCTGGACTTCCCCTTGAAAAATTCCTAAGTGCGCCACTGGTTCGTGACCTAACTAGGCTACCGCGGTCGCGAATTTATCCTCACAGTAACAAATGTGGTGGAATAAGTATTTCTAAAAGGTACCCAAGTTAAAGAGCTCCTCAGAAATAATTCCCTAAAGGGAATCCTAAATTGTATTAACAGTATTCTCTCCGCAGGGATTCAATTTTCTAAACATTTACTGTGTTAGCACACACTTACTAACTCATATTTATACTTAGTTGAAAGTATTCTTGTCCGCAAAGAGAGGAACAATCAAATCCTGAATCAATTAATGGAATGTTTCGTCTATGGACAGATACTTTCAACGCCAAGCTCTTTACTGTCCTGTCTAAACACCATAGGAAAGAGCATCACGTAGTGCTGGGATCTATTTGGTAACTTCACGAGCGTTTTTGATAACATTGAACCCCGTCGAAAATAGGACGGTTTTCTGTGCATCCCTTTAAAGGATATAGGAGCACAATTTCATGGACGTTTGTAGAATATTATTTGCTATTTTTCAAAAACCTTTCTCCACCTTCGGAACCCGTTCTTCCTCAAAACATTCTTGGAAGATTCAACTCAGAGAAAAATAAAAATATAGAGGAGCTCCTTTAAATCTTTCCTCTCGGAAGCAGAGTAGAGGAGCTCTTTTATAATGCAGGACACGCCAAAGCCATTTACACCTTTACGAGCTAGATCTTTCTCTTGCACATATTGCTTTTATTGTTTTACTATGATAAATGTTTCCCTGCGATGGCAATAAATCCTGTCGCATATGTTTTTGTCATGCCCATGGTTCTTTTAGACTAAACTGAAAATAGTCTTAAAGTTGGATCATTTGAGGTTAAAATTTAGTGATATTAGTAGACATTTGATGTACGAGCTGAAGACTTTAATTTATCTTTTTATAAAATCATTATTAAATATAGTGAAATTTGTGATTGGAATTATTCCATATTAAATTTTGAATTAAACTTTAAGGTTAACCTTAATTTTTCATCTTACTTTTACGAAAATATTGATTTTCTGAATAGTTATTATATATGTTATATCGAATTAATATTTCGTATTGAAATTTTTAACTGAGAAACTCTTAGTAGAACAAAAATATTTTTGATACTGAAATTTATTACATATGTTTCGGAATAAATCCCTCTCAGAGCATGTTATTATATTATTAAGTTATTAACATCGACAGATTTTTTTAAAACGAATAGAAAATCTTATAAGAGCATTCCTCGAATATGTAAGTATCTGATGAAACTAGATATAAAATTATTGTTTTTAATGCATGTGTATAAACTGATAGTTTTAAACTTTATTTTAAAAACAAATATATATTATTTTAAAAAATATTCTCAATCACATTAAATGGATATGACTTCGTGAAAGTTGAATATTTACATCGCACTCTTCACCTACACGAGGGTTTTGGCGACGGATCACGTAATTTTGAACCATGGCCAAGTGACGTGGACGACACCTGAGCTGGCACCACCCCTCTCCTAACAACCACACCACACCAACGGAAGGAGGTTTGAGCTCTCGACAGATTTAACGTGCATCTCTCTACTACACGCGGCGGATCTTTAACGGTACTGGGCTTGAACTCGTGATAAGGCCAGCCACGATCCGATACTTTGACTACTCGGCTACCGCGGCCACCTTGAAAGTTGAAAAGGGGTATTTTCGAATTTTAAGGCTGTTTTCGGTTAATCTTAAAGAATAGGACCCAAATTTGGAACATTTTTTCAGATATAAAAGAAAACATTTTATATAATATTATGGCTTCACTATCCTTTAGAGAGCAGCATATTTTATCATACTTCCCATTTTTAACCGAGTTGAATCATTTTTTCTGGTGTAAAATGTGTTTCGCGTTTTTTCTCCTATACTCTGTAATGTTAAATGGGCTATGCCTTCATGTATTAAAACGAAAAAGAAAGTATTCATGGAATATTTTGAAGTTTTTAAAAACACTATATTGTTAACAGAGCTATGAGCTATAATATTGCAAATTTCCATGGAAGTTGAGGCATTTTTCTGTCTGAAAATGAGCTTCGCGTTTAGTTCAAGCTCTTGTACTTTTACCGAAGACACCCTTAATAATCATATCTACTGGATATACGAACGACTTTAAGAAATATAGAAGCTATTTTCAAATTAAATGATAAGAAATTAAACAACTAAGACCACTTTGAATAGGAATTCTCGAAACATTTTTTACGACATTTAGTCTATAACGATAAAGAAAACAACAATAAAAGTTCATTTACATTCAAAGAATGAGTAATCAAACTTCATTCTAGTACATAAGACCACTATTATAGTAGAAATATTAATATTTAGAACTATAGTTCCATCAAAGATATTATATTAGAATAGTAATTATATCTGTGTTTTGGAAATCCAATTAATACCAAATTTAACATGTGAATTAAAATATATTTTATAGTACCACAGAAATGTATTTCTAACTAATAATGTGTTTCGAAAAGAATAAATCTAAGTATTGCAAAATATTTCATTTAATGCTGCTAATTAATTATTTGTTTTATAGAGCATTAGGCAATAAAGATTAAACTAAAAGTTGTATAAAAATTTGGAATTTCGCTCTATGAAGTTCCCTTTAATGTAACAATTAATTATTAATTCAGGTTAGGTTACGCAAAAACAACAAACATCATTACAAAAAAAAAATGAAAGAGCAAATTACATGGACAATTTTTAATAGCGACCACATACTTTCTTCGCTTGGCCTTTACTAAAGTTCAGTGGTCACCTGAGAGCGATTCTGCTGCTTGGGACACTCAATTACAATTTTACAACAAGAGCGGTGATATAGTTTTAGAAGAAAGTTATTTAAGTGTCCAATAAGGTTCCAAAAATTTTAAAATACCGTAAAATCCGGCGTATAACGCGCACTCTTTTAACACACAAAATAAGATCGAAACTTACATGTGTGCGTTTTACGCTGCGGTTATAAAAATGATAGCTTTTAAAAAAAAAGAAAGAAAAAAAAGAGATGAGCATATATAAAAAATTTGACTTCAAAAAAGATCGGAATACTGTTTAGTTAAAAGAGAAATGACATACTTAATGAATTTAAAAAGAGAGGGTTTTAGTACTAGAAAAATACTTTTTTTTCAAAAGCCTGGTGTAATACTTCGAATAAAGGACTTCAAAAACATAAGAATATTGCACACATACATTTCAGGTTTTTTCGTAAATCAGAGGGTGAGCGTTATACGGCGAATATACCTAAAAGTTTTAAAATACTGCTTGAATATATAGGTACACTTTATACGCTGGATTTTACGGTATTAATTAAAAATAAATAGCTTAACACTTTTATCTAAGATCTTCTCTATTACAGAGATAAGTCATTTTATGAATATTGCATGTTAAGGTATCCGACTACGTTCGGGGAACCATGATTTTAAAAAAGCGCATAAATGTATAATTTTCATGATATTTAGTGTCACTTAGATTAGAATACATGTATAAAATTGTTTTAAGGACATTATGACAAAAAATTATTTAAATACAATATTTTGGCAAAAAATTAACTTAGAATAATCTTTTTTTCCAAATGGTCTCCTTTTGTAAAAAATGCTTCTATTGTATTAATATTTTGCCTGTATATAGCTCAGACCTCTGTACAGAGGCTCGACTATGATTTTTAAAAAATTCACATTATTTTCAGAGTTACAATCATTTGAAATAATTATCGGCGCATTTTCTTAAAATTTCTCCCTTCTGTTTTCGTAAAACATGGATAAACCGACTTCCAAGTTATGCGTTTCAAAAATTCTAGTTGAGCCTCTGTAGAGAGGTCGGAGCTATATACAGGCAAAATATTAATACACTAGAAGCATTTTTTACAAAAGGAGAACATTTGGAAAAAAGGTTATTCTAAGTTAATTTTTTGTCAAAATTTTTACTTAAATAATTTTTTATTGTAATACTATTTTTAACCCAATTTTATATACATTGTCTAATTTAAGTGAAGCTAAATATCATAAATATTATCCATTTACACGCTTTTGCAAAATCACGGTTCCGAACGTAGTCGGATACCTTAAAGAATAATTTTATCTTAAATTCAAATCCCTGTATCATAAATGTTAATATCTAACGTTTGGAATGTCCTTCCATTCTTTAATAACTAACAGAAAAAAAATTTCGGAAGTTTATTTTTCAAAGAAACCCATCACAAAGTTACATCAAATCTTTGACCATGACTTATTTGAGAATTGAAAAAAATTGTTAAGAATCTGATAAAAATTTATACAAAGAATTCTGTTAATTAAAAAGGGTTATCTATTATGTAAAATGGAACAAATTTTCGAAATATTCTGTGAACTCTTTCCAAGATCATCAAAAGATTATGCCATTACAAAATGGAACACATCATCAAAGCAGTACTAAATTAAAGCATTGACGGCCTTCAACAGGTAATCTGACATTTTAAGGTTAAATTTAGCTCATTTTAAACATATTATGTCTGATATGTTATAGTTATTATGTTCAGTTTATTACCGCATTGCCCTTGCCTGAGAGCCGCATTAAGTTAGCTTGTGCTTTAATGTAAGGCTGTACCAAAATGTAGTTTTAATCTCCCATAAGAATGCACTAATTTAACTGAATTCCAATAAGGAAACGTCAGCTTAGGTATAATCCAACAACAGAATTCTTATTAGATGTAATCCTGTAATACTGGACTAAGACTATAGTTCAGCGTTTCTCAAACTGTGGGGCGCACCCCCTGGAGTAGGGGCGTGATAACTCTTCGAGGGGGGTGCGGCATATTGAAAAGTCGAAAACAAAAGATTATTTAAAAAATTTATTAATTTAGTGAAAGTAAACAAACAAAATACATTCTGAAGTAATACAAAATAAAATACACATTTACACTGATATAATACACCTATAAATGTATCAGTATTGCACAATACATTTTATAATTAATTTAATAATCGTTTAGCTAAAAACAAATTTAATAATTACCAGTGGCCCCGATGGCTTGACATATATAAAATTATATACAAAAATTAACACTTTTCTTGATAATTTGTATGGTTTATAATTGATCCCTTAACTGCAGATTAAAAGTTTCATGATTCGCTTCCCAATGAAATCGTTTCCCCCGAATGCACGCGTATTTAATGTATGGGGAGGAATTAATAAGTAAATTCTTTGGAATTAGTGAATCCTAAGCAAACACTGTCATGGAACTTTTATTACATTCTAAAGCCTTCGAAATAATGTTATGGATAGCAGTGCACAGAAAAGATCATACTTCGGATAGACGTATATGTACGCCCGTTTATATATAACGCTTTGGCTGAGCGAGTCGGTGGCACTTGAGTGGTTACAGCCGTATTGTAGCTTTCAAAGTATATTATTATTGAATTCAATGCATTGTTATTGTATGGAGGAGGGGAGGGGGCGTGATGAAAATTATGATTGAAAGTTGGGTGGCAAATATTGAAAGTTTGAGAAGCACTGCTATAGTTCAATAAAAAAAAGCTGTCTTACATGAATTTCGAAAAGGTTTACTTAAAATATACATTATGTGAGGAAAATCTTTCTTTGATTACATTTTATTCGAACTGGGAGGCCTAACGGTGGACCACCTCCCATCGTGCAAATTACACTAATGTTCATACTCATTGCTTAAATTGTAAAACTGTAATTTACATGTGTATTAGGTAGTTCTACTTATTTGTTCTTTTTTTCGTAAAATTCGTTCTTGGCGCTCCTCTTCAGTTAAATTCTTCACTGAAGCTGCATCATCCAAAACTTCATCGATAGTAAATCCTCAGATTTTGGTAAACCTGCAACTCTTGCAGCTTCCTGGAAAGTTTAGTACCGTTCATTGTTAATAAGTCTATGTAAGACACAAAGCCTTTCTTCTCACGCAATGATTCCAGTCCAGGCAATCGCGTGATATTTTTCTGTGAGAGCTTGCAATAGTGTACTATCGCAATCGTATTGGCGACATTATATGAAGCGAAGCACATGGTTGCCAATTCAACATGTTCGACACGTGAGAAATCAAAGATGCCAACTTGGCGAGTTATCTTGAACGTTGCTATTGTTGCGTTGGTACGTAAAATTTATTACAGCATCACGAAAAACCTTTTTATATATATATATATATATATAGAGAGAGAGAGAGAGAGATTCTTTGAAATTAGAAAATCGTAAATCTCTAATCTGGGGCTAAGCCAGCGTTTAGCCACATTTAATATGTTACATATATAAGGATATAAATCGCTTAAAACTATGTCATTTGTAGAAAACATCAAAATCAATACTTACGATTTAATGAAATTTTTATATAGTCTTTATAGCAATAAGATAACATATTTTCTTCTTCAATAAAAAAATGAATGTCTGAGGTATCCTAGTGGTTATGGTCAAAGAATCGTGACCAGAGTGTCATAAACTCGAGCCCTTGCACCACTGAAGACCTGCCGTGTAGAGGAATCAATTCCCGTTAAATCGGTTGAGGCTCAAATTCCTCCCATTGCCGTGTTGGGGAAGTTCGGAGAGGGGGCTGTCAGCACAGATGTCATCCTCGTCACTTGACCAAGATTCGAAATACGAACTCAGCATGAATCGGTGACCATGACCAAAACTTATTCTCAAATGGATGACTTTTGTTGAAAAGATAGATAACAAACATCGCGTCATTCTTTTGTTAGCAGATTTCTTACAACTATACTAAACAACAAAATTTTTAACTTTATTTTACAAATCATGTATTTATTATATCCTAATTGAAGAATGAATCAACTAAAAATGAAACAAATCATTTGCATCATTTGCAATTGTGGCTAGCTTAAGCTATCGGCACCGTAGTTCGATAAATGGAAACAAAAAAAAAAATTCAGGTATAACAAACACTGATCTCTTCCAACTTCTTCAATGATTGAAGAGAAACTCCAATTATTTTTCTAAAATATTACATGCTCAACGTAACTTGCTTCCGTGCACTTCAAATAAAAGTTTTGAAAAACTGACTTGGGCCACTTTGACTGTAATCCATTCACACAAAGGAATTTCATTACTGTTTGCTAGCTTAAACTGGACTAAATTCTATTTAATTAGAGAGAATAAAATTATCTCCGACTCTTCACAATAATTTCATTAAATTATGGCTCACTTAATATGTTAACCTAATTATATATGCTATGAATGGTATTCCGTACGACTGGTCCACTTAATAAGCACTATTTGGAGAAGATTTTCAAATATTCCTTTAAAACTACATTGCAAAGTGAACTGCGATTTAATGCCCTATGTTAGACAATATTCTACAAACATTTAGACGTTAAATTTACAACTCATTTTTTCTTCTTGAATAAATTTGATTAGAAAGTTAAATACAGTCGGACCTCCATCTTACGAACCTTTATTTTGAGAATTTTTCTATTTTGCGAACTTTTTTCTGGAAAAAAAAAAACATTTTATTATTTTCTTGTAAGATAGCCAAGCGCATTTTCTATTTAACGAACTTTTTTTCTTGTGATTCGATTTTTATTCACCCTATTTTAAAAACATTTCTGTGCCTTTCAAATTATTCTCTCTTTTAACACATTTTACGGTGATCAATGACCTTGAACTGGTTTTACCTGATGCCTAACACACATAGAGCATTAAAATTGCAGTAATTTTTCAAATAAAAGCCTCAAATAAATTTAACGGGGTTAATCAATAGTTAAGTTTAATTAAGCATGTGATAATGTATTCTTAAAATTATTGGTTATAAAATAACGTATGTTTAAATTACTTGTAGGCTTAAAATTAGAATGCTATTAAAATTCATTAATTTTAATATAAGTTATTTTTTAAAGTTGAAATACTGGGCAATGTTTTATTTATTTTTCTTTTCTTGTTTTCTTTGCAGATTTCTCTTTTTGACGGGTAAGATATGTAAAATAAATAGATATAAATTTACAAAAAAATTACGACTTATTACTTTTTTTAATAATATACAGTGTTTATGAGTTTAAAAAATTTATTTTATATGATTTGTAAAGTACATTAAAAGATTAATCTCTATTTAACGAATTTTCCACATAACAAACTTTTTTCGGTATTTAGCGACTTCTTTAAATAGTGGCTCGTCTGTATTTCATTTTGCGAGCTATAATAACGAGCGTGAATAAACTATTTGTAATTGTTAGTTTTTAGAGTCTTTTTCAATGTACTGTGCAATAAGCTTGCACGTAGAAGAAAAAATTGGAGAAGAAAATATTTTAAATAAACTTCAACATAATTGGAACTCAGTGTAAAGTATAGATTTAAACAATTAAGCACATTATATCAAATACAGTCGTACTTCCATTTTACGAACATCTGTTTTGTGAATTTCTCTATTTTGCAAACTTTTTCTTCGAACTAAGAATATTTTACATTTGAAACAGGAATCTCTATTTAATGAATTTTTTCCACTTAACGAACTTTTTTTCGGAATTTAGCGACTTCGTTAATTAGAGGTCCGACGGTATTTAAATATTTTGGGGAAAACATGAATACTGTATAACAGTGCTTCTCAAACTTTCTATACTTGCGACCCACTTTTCAATCATAATTTTCATTGCACCCCCCTCCATACAATAACTTGTATTGAATTCAATAATAATATACTTTGACACGTAAAGCTACAATATGACTTTAATTATAAACCGTACAAATTATCAAGATAAGTATTGAATTTTGCATATAATTTTATGGAATTCCCATAGTCACTGGTAACTATTAAACTAGCTCTTAATTTAGCACTGTTAAATTAATTATGAAACACATTGTGCAGTACTGATACATTTATAAGCGTATTATATCAGTGTAAATCTGTATTTTATGATGTCAGAATGTATTTTGTTTTGCTTCCTTTCATTATTAATTTTTTTTAAAAATAATCTTTTGTTTTCGACTTTTCGATATACTCGCGCCCCCCTTGTAGGGTTATCACGCCCCTCTAGGGGGCGCTCCCCACAGTTTGAGAAACACTGCTGTATAATGAATTATTTTCTGCTTTTTCCCTTTATATTTAATCGAATTTCGATGACATAGAACTATAATAAAATGTAAAGAAAATTCTTTGTATAAATTTTTTTACACAATGTACTTATTATTGTTTTTTTATTAATACTTTTCTTACCGCGCTATTTCTCCTTTTTATATATGGAAGAGCAAATATACGAGGGTCACTGTGTGAAATTTTTGAGTTACTCTTAGGTTTTTAAAGACATACTTACAAAATATTAGGAGTGTTCAAACTATTCTCCTCCTGCATCAATGCACTTTTGTATACGAATTTTCCATAGATTACATACCTTAAACCATTCGTTTCTTGGAATGGATGAAAAAACGCATTTATAGCCACATCAATGTCTTCTTCTGAATGAAAATGACATCCACGTAAGTTCTTTTTTAGATTAATAAATAACCAAAAGTCACACGTAGCTAGATCCGGAGAATAAGGTGGATTTCCTATCACTTTAATTTGTTTTTGCTTGAGAAACTTAGCTGTAAATCCGGCTGTATGGGAAGATGCACTGTCATGGTGAAGTATTAGTCCCCAAACAGTTACTTCTTGGAGAATTTCTGGAAGTCCAAAGTTAAAAAAAAAAAAAAAGTTCCTTCTGTATCATTTGGTAGGTACAGCGATTATCATCCACTAACATTTTTCGTATGGCAGACACATTATTCGGGATTACTGCCGGGCGTGGCCTTCCTGTGTATTCTTAATCCTGAAGAGAATTGTGACCACTGTAAAATTCTTTAACCCTTTATCTACCGACGGTACTTATAAGTACCGCTCACTTTAAAGTTACATAGAATAACTATTTTTACGAATACTCTGACGAGATACTTAGCAGGAACATTCTTTTAAATCCACTCTTCCAAGATATATTGTAGCACGGGTTCTATAGTGAGTATTTTAGAGGGGAAGGCAAATAGTTTTATAGCAGAAATTGCGTTTTCAGCGCATTGCGAAGATTGCCATTTTTGCCCCGAAAAAATAGTTAATGTCAAAAGGTAAGTGTCTTAATTTTTTTGGATGTTAATGAAGACCTTAGGAAATGATTTGACTATTTATTTTAAGTGAACAGTGTATATAATTAGTTTTATTGTTGGTTATCTTTAATTAATTAATTAGCTCTAATGGATTAAATTTCCCAAAGTTGAGTATTTTGTTTATGTATATCCCTTAATTTTTAATGTAATGATTTAAAAAAAATATTGCATGAAAAAAACTGCAGTAAATCATAATGCGGTAGATAAAGGGTTAAACCATCTGAATACAGTAGCACGACATGGAGATTCATAATCAAATACTAATTGCAGCCGTTGAACGCATTCCTCTTGATTTAATCCAGCTTTAAAATCATAGAATGATAATATTCTCGCGTCACAACTCGATTTTCTCTTCTATCTAAAATTTATTCTACGCAAAACAATTTGAAGTAAGTCAGTAAAAGTCGTCTCCGGTGTTAAAATACTTTATATTTTCATACTAGGCTGTTAATTTTATTTTATAACTTCTTGTGTGCGCGTATCTCAAAAATTTCAGAGTTACCTTTGTATGCGTATGGATATATACGCAGTTAGCTAATTATAGTTCCTGAGGCAAAGAGAGTTTGCTATTCTGCTATTGGGGCCATCTTATTTTGACCTATCCAGTGGTGTTATATTTATATTTATTGCTTAGCTTTTAGTAATCGATTAATGTTTGTATACCTTGAAAATGGCTTAACACGAAACTGAAAGGGCTGAAATATTTTTTCGTGTTAAAGGATATTAAAAAAAAAATACCAGCAAAATTAAGTTTATTGGAGTTTATTTTATTTACATAGATATGTAACATGTATGTATATTAAATGCATGCATGTATTTAATAAACATCAATGAAACAAAAGCATTCACATAATTAATATTCACAAATAAAGAAAATTAGCGCATAATGTTTTTGAAAAACAAATCGTTTATTTAGTTTTTGGAAAACAATCTGATTTTTTTTCTTTGCGTTTTTAGCATCAAACTGTCAACAAATTGTTCGATGTCGCTCATTTTGTAATACATTTCACCACGGGAATGTTTGTCGAAACTACTGCGCATACTATTCATAAAGTTCCTCATTTCGGATGATGTGGAAACAGGAGCTGTCTTCATTTCCCTTTGGTCATCAGAATCTGCATCAATGATATTTTTTGAACTCCAAACCATATTTGTCTGCAATAATTAGGGCTGAACACACAGTGTCATCATCTACTGCAACAAATTATTTCGAGGATACAGAGCAGGACAGTCAAACCTGCTAGTGTTTTCCGTATTTTGTTTATTCTTAGGGAAATCATTTCGTGTTAAGGGAAAAAATGCATGAAAATACATAGGAGTTTGTTGGGACCGCTGTATTATTTCGTGTTGATCGATATTTCGTCTTAAGGTTTTCGCGTTAAATGTATTTCAATGTATATATAGCATATTTAGTGGCATCAAACGGGGTCCGGTCACTTATTTAATTGGTTTAAATTTATCAGGTAAATATTAATAGTCCATAACATGACTGGAACACATAAGGATGCTTTTTCCAGAAAAAGTTTTATTAGCAACGAAACATGCGAGGACAAGTTACAAATGACACAAAAGCGTTCTTCTCTCTCAATCTAGAGCCGGCATAAGCTCATGTCAAGTGGACCAAGTTTGACACGCGGTATGATTCTCAGAGGTACTATCAGGGCCGGCTCTAGCAGTTTTGCAGCCCCAGACAGAAAGGGAAAATATGCCGCCCCCTCTCTAAAGCAAAAATTATAATTAAAAAAGATGAGTTGTTCACATAGATACACACTTATAAAACTTGAATAATTTTTGCGAAGAAAAAAAGGGAGCACAACAATTATATATATTATTTTGTCTTATAAAAAATACAAAATAATTCTAAATTAAGGACATAATTACCTGTTATTATTTGAAGCGAGTGAAATGAAAGAGAAGGAATTGTCTATTTAAGCAGGCCAATTTCTTCGAAAAATAGTCTACTAATGGTGGAGATCACAAGCATTTGTTTTAACTTAAGAGTAACTACAATCAAGGGTAAAATAAAACATCTCTTCTGTAGCTCCCTATCTACCAAATCTTTTGTTGCCCTTGTCCCCTTTTGGATAGTTGAAACAAAACATCGTAAGGGTGAAAGGAATGTCCGTCGTGACCTCACTCCGGGATGGGGAGAAAGTTACAAGTGAAAGATGTGTAAACATATTAAACTAACATAACATGTTTTAACATATACTCCCGCTTCGAACTCTTCAAGTTTCAACATAAAAGAAAACTGTCATTAAGGTATCCGACTACGTTCGGAACCGTGATTTTGCAAAAGCGTGTAAATGGATAATATTTATGATATTTAGCATAACTTAGATTAGACAATGTATATAAAATTGTTTTAAGGACATTATGACAAAAAAAAATTATTTAAGTACAATATTTTGAAAAAAAATTAACTTAAAATAACTTTTTTCAAATGTTCTCCTTTTGTAAAAAATACTTCTATTGTATTAATATTTTGCCTGTATATAGCTAAGACCTCTGTACAGAGGCTCAACTAGAATTTTTTAAACGCATAACTTGGAAGTCGGTTTATCCATGTTTTACGAAAATAGAAGGGAGAAATTTTAAGAAAATACGCCGATAATTATTTCAAATGGTTGTAACTCTGAAAATAATGCGAATTTTTCAAAAATCATAGTTGAGCCTCTGAACAGAGGTCTGAGCTATATACCGGCAAAATATTAATACAATAGAAGCATTTTTTACAAATGGAGAACATTTGGAAAAAGTTATTCTAAGTTAATTTTTTGCCAAAATATTGTATTTAAATAATTTTTTTTTGTCATAATGTCCTTAAAACAATTTTATACATATATTCTAATCTAAGTGACACTAAATATCATGAAAATTATCCATTTGTGCGCTTTTGCAAAATCACGTTCCAACGTAGTCGGATACCTTAAAATAATATTTCACGTTAGACGGGTAAAAGAAAAGAATTAATTATCACGCAATGTCTTGGAGGGTTCTGGACTATCCTAAATTAAATAAAGATCCTCGCAAAAAAACCTAAAAAAGAATTGCTATATACATATATATATAATGAAAAAGAATAATTATAATAATATATCAAAATACAAATTTATTTCAAAGTACAAAAAAATAATAATTTTGCAATTCCCCCTTATTTTAACGAATTTTCAAAGAAAATATTAACTGAAAACGAGTTAGTTACAAAAGAGTTAAATCTACTAAAATGTGTTCTGTTTTATAAAAATATACTACAAACATTTAAATTATAATCATATATAAATATATATAGTAATGGTTAATTATTCAACGTAGACTAATTTTTAGTTATATAGTGTTATTTTTGCATCGGGTAATTCAGTATTTAATGGATTCTCTTTTTGATTTTTTGTATTTCTCTAGAAATGAATTGGTTTTTAAAATTCAAAAAAAAAATATATGCTTCTCTCAACTCAAATATTAATTTAAAACTATAACTTGTTAAAATTATATCGCTTTAGCAAAATAATTTTTTGCATAAATGTTTAATTATTTAGTAATTTATTTCAAAACATTTTTAACTGCAAAGGCATTTGAAGTGTTTTTATTCCCTCAGAAACGGATATCACTACAATTTTTTCCCTCCTGTTGTATAAATGATTGAATTAAAAACCCATGTATGAAATCCTTTATCATATCTATAAATACGAATAAAAATTTTACGAAAGTATTATATTTTCATGTTTAATTAAAATTTGTAATTTAAAAAGATCCAAAATCATTCTGATTCTAAAAGCTTGTTTCTTTTTAAAAGTTCTTTGTTTTGATTAAATTCATTTTTTTTTTCTCAAAGGGAATTTTTTAAAAATTCATATTCAATATGATTCGTCGTCAAAAAATGATTTAAACTTTATAAATTTATTTTATAATAAAAAGATTATGATAAATACAGGATGGAAACTATTTTAATAGTTCATTTAAAAGCTTTAACAACCGGAAAAATATTTGAAATGTTTCATTAGAAAAAAATTTAAAAAAAAGTTTCTGTAATTACTTATCCTTCTCTATATCAATTCTAAATTTCTGCAACACATTCTTTTTTTATGTTTAAAAATTAATGAAAGAATATATTAATAAAACATTCATAAAAGCATTATTTAAAATTTTAAATCATCATGGACTTGAAATAAAATGGGGAAATGACGATAGATAAAATTTTTGTAATTTTATTGTAATTATTATGACTGAAAAAGTTACGAGCCGTTTGTACTGAAAAGAATTTGTATATACACACATTACTATAACGACCATTAACAAAACTTTTGAACTGAAATTGAGTTTGAGTCGAGTTTAAATAAAAATATAAAGAGATATTTCAGCGTTATATATATCTTGTTCCTTTAAGTCGATTTTTTTACAAATGCACTTCAAAAAAAAATAAGAGAGAACTTTTATATTTACTGAAATTTTTCTATAAGTTCTGAACAGGAGATGAAACTAATATTTTCAAACAAAGATGCATATTTTTAGAGTGAGTGAGTGAATATTAACACATCATACTGTTCAGCTGCACTAGGGCTTTTGGCGACGGACCTCGTAATATTGAGGCATGGTCAAGTGACGAGGAGGACACCTGAGCTGGCACTCCCCTATCCTAACTACCACTCTCGACATATTTAACGTGCATCGCTTCCCTACGCTGTGGGTCTAGTGTTACTGGGCTAGAAACTCGTAAAACTTCAGCCACGATCCGATACCTTGACCACTAGGCTACGCCGGCCACCACACGAGCTTGCAAAGTGAGTTACGAAGCTTCGATTGTTTATAAACGTCACACATTTGTTTTTATTAGCGTGGAGTTCACAGACGTGTGAGCAAGTCCCACTATCTTTTCAGTGGTATCAGCACTTAACAACATCGACCACCAGTTCTTGATCATGGCCACTAGGCTAACGTGGGCACGCCGAATTATTGGGTAACATGACACTCGATAGCCTCAATTGCAGGTTGCTGAAATTTTAATAAAAGATCCATCATTGTACGATGCTTAGGCGACAAATTAATAAGATCTGATTTGTAGAAAGAAGACCTGTGCAAGGTTGACCATAGACCATGAAGACTAATACGGATCTATATTTGTTCGTTATATATAAAGGCGTAACAGGAGCAGAACAGCTTCTCAGCTGTCTCGTGAATTTCATGTGGCCATTGGAACAAAATTTCATGAATTAGTGTTTCCACAAGCACTATGTGATAGAAGAGGAACATCTACCATTCGCCTTCTGCTCACTTCTGCCCATTGAAGAAACCGTTTAGCATTTTTGAGTGGAAAACTTCAGCATTGTAGCAAAGATCGCTCTGGGAGGTAGTTCTATTCACTGATAAGTTTAAATTGTTTAACTGTAGATTCTCGACGTACCTTCATCTGGAGAAAACCTGTGTCCTGCTACATAATCTCCAACTTCCGAGAAAAAGATCAGAATGAGAGTGGTGGTTTAAAGCTCTGGTCAGATATAATGATGGATTGGTACACAGACTTCCACGTCTTTAACACAGTCTGTGTGAATACTTTAAGATAAAGGGACGCAACCTTGGAACCTTCTACCCACCTTTTCAAGGGTGCAATTGACCCTAATTCCATTTCCATCGATGACAACTTCGACATGGTGCTCATCGTGTGGATCAGTTTCTGAAAAGGGAAGATGTTTGCCCAATAGGTTGGCTAGCCTTATAGAGCATATTTGGGATGCTCCTGACAGGGCGATTGGTAATTTCCTTCACATTCCAAGAACCATTTAGAATTTTAAAACAGCCTTTCCTTAATGAGAAATATTGACAGCCTTTGAGACTCATAAACTGTACCATTTCCCATATGAACTCATGCTGAGAAAGTTGTATAATTATAACAGACCATACCATAATCACTTATTACCCATTATTTCTTTTCAACTTCTAATAATTTTTTTAATATTTTTTAACTTTAATAAGACATACGCCCGATTACATTTGTTATAGAACTATTAGACTATTTCTTTGTATTCTTTGTATTATATCAGTTGGTGTGGTGTGGTTGTTAGGAGAGGGGTGGTGCCAGCTCAGGTGTCGTCCACGTCACTTGACCATGGTTCAAAATTACGTGGTCCGTCACCAAAAGCCCTCGTGTAGCTGAACAGTGAGACGTTAATATTCAATCAATCAATCAATGTATTATATCAGATTACTTAATACCTATTTCATTAAAATATATCGACTACTTCTGAAGATAGTTAACTAAAAGTAAAAATTATCTTAATTTTGAATTGTGTACTTTTAAAAATTACTTCATAGGTGAGCTTTTTCAACAGCATTACATTTCAAGAACTTCGACAGTGAACTAAATGGTCAGATACAACTAACTAATCTTGTTTTCTCTGCAATGGTTTATGCTCTTTAGCCTTTCTAAATAGACTATTTCCGTTCGTTTTGAGCTCCAGGATTCCTTCATTTCCTGCCAGAAGCCGCACACACACGCAAAGTAGAGTTTCAAAACAAATCCCCTATACTTGAAAGTCTTCGGAAATTAAGGAATATAACACCCACTCCAAACGTTTCAGTTACCGCTCGAGCGAATTTCTGTCAGGTTCCTTTAGGAATACGTTCCTTACGTAACCGATACAGGAAATTGTCTCAAACATTTTCTGAAACTAATTTTGAGACACGAAGACAGGAAAATATTGTAAGCTCTTGTAAGATTTCTCAATTTACAAAATAATTTTAAATGCTAGTGTATGAATATTAGAATAAATAAATGTATTTTTTTTTATCTAGAAAGTAAATATATTGGAAAAATTTTAAGATTTCCCATTTTTAAAAAACTAAATTCATATTTTGGGAGAAATATAGATGTTATAAATAAAAATTATTATAAAATTATTCTCTTATATATATAATTTAAAATGTACTTCAAAGAGGAATATAAAATAAAGAAAATATATGTATTCTACTTGGTATTTCATTTCATATTATATTGTTTGTAAATTCTATATGTGGCTACCATAATCTAATAAAAAAGCATACACCGCGTAAGAAAACTGATCTTATTGGAGTAATGTTAAAATTAATTTAAATGATGCAAAAAATAGCAATACAGTTGACTTCCGAAAACTTGGTCTAATGCGGACCGAAGATTGGTGGAGTTTGTGAAAATGCCGGGTTATCGAGGGGGAAGGGATTAAAAAGAATAATGAGGGTAATTTTTCCTTCCAAAATCTAGTCTTTTCCCCCTTTGGAAAATTTCTCAAGCAAAAAAAAAAACGAAAAAAAAATGTTAAATACCTTTAAAAGGGAAAAAGTTTATTTTTTTAAGGATGGTAAATTTTTTGAAAACAACCTTGGAAAAATATTTACGAACCCCGAAAGAGCGTAAGTCATAAAAAATTTAAAGGGGGAAAATTGGCCATCTTTTTTAAGAACTGCTTAAAAATGGGTTTTTTCAAACTGTTAAATTTGGTTTGTAATGTTTATTTTAAGGGAAAACCCACGAATAACGGTAAGGTTATTCCACCAATGGTTTTTTCAAAAAAATTAAACTTTTAAGGGTTTTTTTTTGGTTTTGGGAAACCAAACTTTTTAGTCCTTTTTACCCAAAAAATTTAAAAAAAAGGAAAAAAAAATTTTGGGTTTTTTCATGGTTTATACCTCAACATTAACGTCTTTTCCCACTTTTTTCAATTCTTTTCCAGTATTTTTTCGTTTTGGGGGGTTGTTTGACAACGGCCAATAATTTTAGCCAAAAAAACATTTAATTGCCCCACGGGTCCCTTTTTCACGTTACGGTTTTTTTGACCTGCAAGGGCATGACCAAGTTATGCGGACTGCTGGCTTATCGACTGCCGAGTTTGTGGGACTTAACTGTACCTGAATAAAATATTCTTTCAAGAAGACAAAAACAGAAGCCAGCTTAATTTAGAATATAGGATAGCATTCAGCCATGCGTATAAAAATGTACACGACTTTGCCTAGCAATACATCAAAATGCTAAACATATGTCAGTATTATATAATATTAATGAAGAAGTTTGAAGACTATATATTGAATCAAAAGATTTTAAGATTTTTTAACTTAAATGTAGACAATATTTTTGAAATTTATGATGATAATTTGACTATCTTTTATACAAATATATTTCCCCCATTTCACAAACCCACAATCTCAACAAAACTTTTGTAAAGTATTATAGTAAAATTATTTAAAAACTAGCTTTAGAATAATATTAAAGCATACAAGATTGTTACAGATGCATTATTTTTTTTTTATTTAATTATCAGATATTTTGCACAGAAGCAAATTAATTTTTATTTTCTTGAATATCTTGGAAAGACATTAATCCAAAAAATCTAAAAGCAAATTGTAGTACTTAGTGAAAGAAGGTAAGTAAAAAAATGTTTACAGTAATCAGAAAGACGCAATAAATATGTTCTCTATGTAACTACTTCCATTAAATTAATTGAAATTTCTTAAAGCTTTCGTTGAAAAAGTCATTTTCATTAAACCGCATCCGCAATTCGATGAACGTTTTTCTGAGGACCATTTTTTAATGGGATGAATTTTTTTCCGCTCTTGGAAAATGCAGTTTTTGTCTCCATTTAGAAATCTAACTTAGTAACTGAACTCTGTTTTAAAAACCAAAAAAAAAAAAAGAAGAAGAAGAAGAAATATACAATGCTCTTGAAAGCTTTAAGACGAATAGTATCTTTTCATGCTGTTAAATTTTTGAAAATTTTTAGGTTTCATTATGTTGAAATTTTTGAAAATTATTTTTGGTACTTCACACACACACAAAAACACTTTATGGTGAAGAAATCAAACGATTGATCAAAAAAATGTCTCAGGTTTCCTCAAGAAAAACATGTCATGCAGAGCAACAGGTATAAACAATATGCGGGATATTGGAGGCCTCGTAATTTTGAATTTGGAAAAGGGACTGGCACCCTCTTAAGGAACTAAAACACTACACCAACGGGAAGTCTTTGGGCCTCGATTGATTTAACATGAATCAGCCCCTCAATGTGGTGTATCTTCTTTGGCACCAGGGCTCGAGCTCATAACATGCCGACCACAAGTCCATGACCATAACCACTAGGCTACATTAGCCCAGTGGCGTAACGTACACCCCCGCATCGCGGGGGGGAGGGGCAGGGTTCTAAAGGGCCCAAAGCCTGACTGTCGCCAAGTACCTACCCTTAGTAAAATCCAACTTGGGGGTCCAAAACCTGACTTTGCAGGGGGGCTCAAATGTTCTCCGTTATGCTACTGCTGCGGCCCACTTCTAATGAAGCAGAAATTTTGGTAAAAATACCAGAAAGAATTTCCTTTTAACTACGTTGACGATTTTGAAAAAATTGTCTATGTCAGTGCATCTCAAACTTTTAATATTTGCAACCCAATTTTCGATCATAATTTTCATCGCCCCCTCCCCTCTCTATACAATGACAATGTTTTGTATTCAATAATAATATAGTTTGACGCTAAAGTTACAATATGACTAATTATAAACCGTTCAAATTAACACGATAAGCATTAAATTTTGTATATAACTTTATGACATGTCGATGAGGTCACGGAAAATCAATAAATTAGTTCTTAACTTAGTATTGTTAAATTAATTATCAAATACATTGTGCAGTATTGATACATTTATATAAGTGTATTTTATCAGTATAAATATGTATTTTATTTTGTATTATGTTCAGAATGTGTTTTATTGTGCTTCCTTTCATTAAATTTATAATTTTTTTTAAATAATCTTTTGTCTTCGACTTTTCGATATACTCGCGCCCACCATGTAGGGTTATCACGCCCTCCTGGGGGAGGGGCACCCCATAGTTTGAGAAAAGCTTGTCTACGTAGATATTTACTGTCAGATCATTGCTGATAGACAGTAAATCTTTATCCAAGAGCAGCGACAAAATTTCGAACAAAAAGGGAGAAGAGTGGAAATAGGAAAATAGTTGGTACACCACTGCTCCATATCATCGTTCAGAAAAAAATGAAATTTTACGTGAAATAAGAGTGAAATAAAAGCAAAAACAACTAAAAACAGTATAATAATTTTAAAAATAGAAGTAAAAAGAAGAAATGTGTTAATTTATGCATTGAACCACAATAGTGACGAATAAAAAAGTAACAGAATAGAAGAAACATAAATATACAATTACAGTCAAACCTCTATATAACGAACCTCTATATTGCGAATTTTTCTATGTAGCGAACTTTTTCCTGAAACCTTGAACATTTCTCAATTTTCTTCATAAAATAACCTCTCTATAGCGAAGTGCATTTTCTATACAATGAACTTATTCATTGTGAGTAAATTTTTGTTCACACTTTTTTTAAAGTATTTCTGAAAATATTTCAAGTTATTCTCTCTCTTTAACACATTTTATGGTGTTCATAAATCTTAAACTGGTTTTATTAGATCCTAACTCGCCGAGAGCAATAGAGTTCTGGACGTTTCATCTAAGAAATGCAACCCTTAACCCCCACTGCCCAGTTCACCAGAAACATCTTTGATATCCTCTTTTACCCTCAGTGGAGTTGCCCCGTGTTCTAATTATAAAATAATGTATGTTTAATAATACTTGTATGCTTTAAATTATATAAAATGTCCTTAAAATTCATTAATCTTAGTATAAAGTTAGTTTTTTAATATTGAAAATACAGTTCGACATTCTTTTTTTTTTTTTTTCCTTGCAGTTCTTCTTTCTTTTTTTTTTTTTTTTTTTTTTTTTTGATGGGTAAGATATATAAAATAAACATATATTAATTTAAAATAAAGGAGTAAATAATTATTTTTTAATATATAATGTTTATGAATTTAAAATTTGTTTTATGTGGTTTATAAAATATATATTAAAAGATGAACCTCTGTATAACGAATTTTAAATATAACGAACTTTTTCTGGGATTTAGCGACTTCATTATATAGAGGTCCGACTGTAATTAAAATTTGTAGATTAAATTTTATTAATGGGGATTTCTTAAAAGTAAAAAATAAACCAATTTTATAATTTTTAGAAGTTGTAATAGTTTTTATATCTCACAGAAATGGAATAAATATAGATTTAAGATTGGTTATTAATACGGTACATTTGTTTTAACTAGAATTAAAAATGTATTGAACATGTAGGCATGGCAGGAAAGGAAGTAACAGTTTTATGTCTGATTTTTTAAATTACATCTAGCGATCATTTTGCTTATAATATATATGTGTTTTCATGAAATTAAAAGGAATATATATATATATATATTCTAAGCTATGTGAAAAATATCTTATTTTTCATTTTATTTGAATAGATGATAACTAAGCTATAATTATTTATAATTAATTTATCAATTATTATATATTAATTTATTAATTATTATATATTAATTTATTATTATATATTAATTTATTGTTATATAATAATTTATTAATTATTATTCATTTAGTATTTCTATACACACTGTTAATGAATATTATCATTCCAAATGGGAACCTCAATAACATGGAGGTTAGAGTTTGCAGCCCTGGGATCCCGAAATTAGTTATTTTAATCCCGGGATTTAATATTTGTGTGAAATATATTTTGAAATTTTTTCTCAACAAAATTTTTTAAGAATTTAGCTCTCGGAAATTTTTGATTGAGAGCTTTCACTTCCGAAACGAGACATTGCGCAACATTTATTGCTTTTCCCAGAAATAAAAACAATTGTGACTCATTTGTCTGATGTTTATAATAAATTTTGATTTTTCTTTTCTGAATGAGATCAATCATGAATGACTTTTCTAAGTTATCATGTTAAGTCAATGTTAAAGATGTGCTTTTAGATTTTCTCTGTCTATTTTTTATACATCATGAGATAACTTGAGTAATATTATTTTGTTATTATGAGTATATTCTCATAAGTTGCTTAAGCTGTTATTGCTGTTTGAAGTATCGAAAAGGCATTTCTTCAAAATTCTTTCTGAATATATAAAGTTTGAGAATTAGCTCAGTTATAAGCGAGTTATTTCAATGTTTTCTTCTTTTTTAATCTACAGAGAGATACATTTAGTTATATTATTTTGTTATCATTATAAATATAATTTCAAACGAGATTGCATGTTTTAATATTTAAATGTTGTTAAAAATATTTCGAAGAGACAATTTTTCGAGGAAGCTTAAAGAGAGAATTTTATTCGACTGAGAAATATACAACGTATTTATTATTATTATTTTTAATATTGAAGACTATTTTTTTAACTATTTTTATTAGAGTTAATTTTAGTGCTTATTATGATGAATTTTTAGTGTTACATGTTAAAAGATTTTTTTAAAAAAAAGGGAAGTATTTTTCTGTTTAAGTTGTGGAAGTACAAAAAATTTTTAGATTAAAATTTAAGTAAATTATTCTATCTTTTGTACGTGTTGTGCACAGGTATATGTAAATTTGTCGAAAAAAAAGAGGTTCAGTTTTAGAAGTCATAATTTTAATTTTGAAAAATCTACTTCCTTAGAATGTCTTACCCCTCCCCCCTCCATGCAGTTATCAATTCTAAATACATTAAACATAAAAAAAAATACAGTGTTTCAATGAAAATAAAATAGAGGCTTTTTATTCTGTTTTAAATTTGCAGTAAAATTTTGGAAAATCTCAAACATATCGCTTTTTAATTCAAACGGGTCATTTTTTTAATGAATTCAAATCGTATTATTTTATTGAATTCATTAGGTACTATTTTTTTATTTGTTTTTTATGATGAATTAAGTTTTTTTTATTTGTTTCAATAAATAAAAATATTAAACTAATTTTTTAATTACGTTTTCAGTTTTATTGTGTAGTTTCAACTATCCTAATATATAAGTATTTTTCATAAATAGTCCAGTCCAAATCCCGGGATTGAAAATATAGTACTGGATTGCAAACCTAAATGGAGATTAAATGCTTCTCTTTCACCAAAAATTTTGGTATATTAGCTGGGATCTTTTATTTGTAATTGAGCATCAAGAAATTCAGCTTCGTTTGAGATATAATCTATTTGGAGTAATTTAAGTAATTAAATAATATTTCGAATTAAATTTATATGGCCCATTTTTACTGAAAATTACCAAATCATTTTCAATATAATAATATACAAGTAAATAACAAGGTTTATTTTCGTTATTTCTTTTTACGGAAACGTAAATATAATTTAGTTAAGCAATTGCTAGCAGGTCTACCTTATGGGAAAACCCTTAACTTTTTTGATGATGATAATATATACGTTTTCTTTGTACAACATGGTTTACAAATTTGATAAAAATAAAATACTTATTGCTGAAATAACTCAATTTTATCTTTACAGGATTTTTTTGATTTAATATGAACTAAAAAGTAAATTTCAATGACTTTTTAACTTATCAAGAATAAAAAATATCGATATGTAATTTTAAACCCTTTCTTGAGTTTTTTTTTTTTTACCCAAAATGTTTGAAAAAAGGCGCAATTTTTATTGTTTATAACAAAACACCATATTAATTCCCGCATTCACCAAAAAAAAAATGCCGGACGAAAAGCATTTCAGTACCATAGACAAATTGCACCCCCTTTTCAAAATACTAGCGCTAAATAATACACCATAAGAATTAAAAATAAGCGCAAATAAAAGAAAAAAAAATATGAGTGCCCGTACAGCTTAAGGTAAACCAGTTACGGCTAACTTTCGGTAGACCGCACGTTGTACGAGCAAACCGCTCAAGGCAGCGATACTCAACCTGCGGCCCACCAGGCCTTTTTAAGTGGCCCGGTCATGGTCCATTGCTCTGAGAAATTCATTTATTTATGAAAATTTAGTGGGAAATACTTTGTTAAGAAATCAAATATATCAATTTTGATTTTTGCTGTCCATGTCGTATGGAGGTGAATTGGTATCTTTTTTTTAGATAAAATAGACAACAGTGGAGTAGCGACCATTTTATGAGTGGAACTATAATTTTAACTATCTTTCATATCTTATAAGCGAAAAATAGTCGAAAAAATAGGTTGTTTCAAGACGATTGCGAAGTTAACTATTTTGTAGTGAAAACACGCATGGACTAGCAATTGTTAGATTTGTCACGAAAGTGTTGTATTTAAAAATACCAATAAACAGGAATCGATCAATACTTTTCCTCGAAGATCTCTTTCAAGGGGGGATAAATAGGCTTTCTTGAATAATATTTACAACAAAAGTCTTTTGTCAGTGGCAATGTCACAGTGGTAACAAAGTCACCCTATAAAATTTGTTATATTATTGGTAATCATATGAAATAGTTTACTGATGCAGAAATTGTGAAGGAGTGACTCTTAAATGGTTCCAATTTAGAAATATTCAGTGACAAAAATAAAAAATATAAAAAAATAATAATTAAAAAAGCAAAATAATAGTTTTAAAATTTGGATCAATTTTCTATGTTATCCTGGTCTTAAAGCATTTCTCCCCCCTTCATTAATCCTCATGTTGTGGCCCTCGTGAAATAACCATTTTGTGTATGCGGCCCGCTGAAATAGCTAACATATCCATGCGGCCCGGCAGATAAAAAGGTTGAGAAAAGGCTTAAGGGGTTAAAGAAAATCTTTATACTAGTCCATAAAATTAAATATTTCATAAATTCCCAGCTCACTGCATCCAATTATGGAACAAAAATTTGTCTTCCACCTGATCATTAATTGAAACTTAATATTCGAGTTTTTATAATTATTAGGGTCCCTTTCCCGTTCATTAACGTAGACCGATTCATTTGACAGAGGTGATTACGTGCTTTTAGCTTAGCGATAGGGGATTACAGATAAGCTAGAAATCGTTTACGCTGTTGACAACTCGGTTCTCATTCTCTGCGGTTCTAACAAAGCGGTGACAACAATCGTTTTCATCCCTGTGGCGTAATTACTTACGTATACGACAGAACTTAGGGAATAGAATAGCTCTAAAATGTATACTTCGAATTCCTTTTATTTATAATAATGATACTAATGATAGGAATTAATTCAAATAATATATACTGATAATAATAAGTTGATGTATAATTAATCCTTATATTTTTATCACTATGATAACTAGCATAAAATTCGTAACCCGTGTATCAGTTCATTTCTTCTCCAAAAAATAGAGGGAATAAAATCTCAGAAAAAATAGGTCTCTAAAATACATAAGTCATAAAAACTTAAGGGAGAAGTTCAGATATTTTTTTAAAGAATCAAGTGGCGAGTTCATATTTGTATAAAACAATGTATTCTTCACTATGGAATGAAGGGGGTTGACGCATAAAATATCAAACTGTAATGCATAAAACATGAAGCCAGAAATGAAAAATAGAAATATTTAACAAAAGGAGGAAAAGAGTAATATATTTCCCCATACATGGTTTATATCGCTCTGTGCAAATGTGCATATGTACACATGGATATATGTGCGCGTGTGTATGTGTGCGTGTGTGTGTCGCATTCTCTGGAGTAGAGCAAGAGATGAGTGTTGTGGGAATTATTTTTGGATCTGAATATAAAATAAACTCGTTAAATAGACCCAGGGTCCTTTAAGTGAAAAATAAATATTGATTTGTGACTTCTAAGCATAAAATATGATGATTTTCAGCATACTTTGTGAATTTTGTAACAGAAAATAAAAAATATAGAATACAGTGGTTTTTTTTTCTATTCATATTGAAAAGAATATAAAAATATTTTACTGTAACGAAATATAATTTTATTTTTAAGACTTGATTTTCATTTACAAATATATAAAAAGAGAAATATTTTTACATTCTTGTAGGGAAAAAAAACCTTCGAAATTTCAAATTAATGGAACAATTATTAAACTCATTTTACGAGAGTCATTTCAAAAGTAATGCATGTTGTGATGATACAATGGCGTGGTAAAGTCGTCGAAAGGGAAAGATAACGCCAATTTAATTCTAACTTCAAGGAAAAAGGAAGCGTTTTTTTTCGCACTGACTTGTATATATTTTTACAAAGCTACAAATGGTGCATGCAGTAGTCTCGGTAACTGTCAGTGTTGAAGATCAAAGATCTTCAAAGAAAGGTTTCAAAGCGATTAAAACTTTATGAAGCAAAAGCCCGAGTTTTGCTGGGGTCCATTTACATAATACTTTGCTTGTGAAATATGCAGTGAGTTAACCATAGGCTGCAGAACAACTTCTCTTTGGGAAGCTCCATCTTCTACATAACTCAAAAAGTTTCAAGATCAACCAAAGGATGATTTTTTTTTTTAAGATTACTTAGCGTAATCATTGCAGAAAGCGTTTGAGGTGTGTGTGTGTAAAATGTATAGGACTCTACTATCCTTGAGTTAAAATATAATAAAATTCTAAATTTCTTGAAGGTCTGCATCTACTCAATGATGAATGTTATAGGCTTCTATATAAGTTCCAGAATAGTTGGCTTAAATAGTTTATTTACGATTCGGAAGGAAAAAAATCGGAGCAATGAACTTACTCTCATAGACTTCTAAATAAATTTCAGAATAGTTTGATTGAATACTTTATTTACGACTCGGAAGAAAACGGAGCAATGAACTTACCTTTTGCCTGTACAAGCTAGGAGTCCCGAAAATTCCGACATACATCATAGAGGTGACCGGACGTCACTCCACCACAGTGTCGCTTAAAGCATGACTTCCGTCACTTAATTTCACACAATTTATCATGATTTTTTTAAAAAACTGAACTGGAAAACAAACAGAACCCCATCTCAGTTTCCTGACGTTGGGTCGCTAATTTTCCGTGACAATGATCGTTTACACGTTGTCCATGTTATTATAGGATAGCTGTTCTGATACGGTTCGAAAGCGTTACCTCATACATCTTACAGTCCTGTCATGAATCCACCGGACTTGAACTATTCCCAAAGTTGAAAAAACTTATGCAAAGATGTTTACTCATCATTAGCTGACCTTTTTGAATCCGTTGCATGAGTCATTAGGAAACTAAACAAAGACGACGTACTAGATGGAATCAGTGGCGCACAAAGGAATTTGTCAAGGAGGGGGGTCCTGGGTCGAAGATCTACCGTTCTCGTATCATGCTCTAATGCACCGCCTAACATATTCTTTTGATTTTGTCGATTTTCGGGACCAAAACCAGTAAAAAATTAATCATTGAATAAATAATTAGCTCTAGTTAACAAAATTAATTATTAATGACAAATAATTAAATTTTGCGTACTATATACATAGGACTATAATCAATCGAAAAAAAAAATCAAGGGCCTTGGAGGGGGATACGGATTCCCCTTGGGTGGACCACTGGATGGAATTAAAAAGCTTCCAAGCCGTTGGAATATCGTCATTGTGATGAAAGGGAATTATATTGAAGGCGTGTAAAGAAATATTGTCAACTGAATCCACATGTAAATTTTTAAAAAAATGAGTGCCTATTGGTTTTGAAATGATCCTAGTATTCATATTTTGCTTAATGTTCAATGAAACAAACAGGAAGAGAATTATTTAATAATTATGTATTCCGACATTTTACCTAAAAAATACAGAATGATAAAAATTGTATCATAATCATCACTATTATAGTTTTCTTGAATTCGTTATAAAATGATTTAATTTCGTATGTACCTCATTATTATGACAACATAGCCCGCCAGATTAAGAATGGGTTCGATTCTGAAAAATACTAAAGCTAATTGACGCATTTAGATGACGGTATCATATATTTTGGCCTTTTTTCTGGTTGACTTTTTCACATCCATAAAACATATTCTGTGTTTAAAAAATTCTGAAATTATCTGACATGTTGAACACGATGATATCTATCAATTCAATAAGACGAATAAAAATTAATAAAAGCAAAAAAAAAGAAAAAAATGTGTCATAGAACATATTTGTTATTATCAGAATTATGAGATTTTACGCAAAAAAAAAAAAAAAATAAATAAATAAATAAAATTTCTTCTTTTACTGATCAATACGTATATTTTCAGTATAAGTAAAAAACGGCCTATTGTTAACATTAACCATTAGTAACACAAACAACTACTGTGGATATATAAGCTAGCTATGTCTAGAATTAAGTGTATAAAAGTCCCCAGTAACAAAGTGTACAGAATGAATATCATATATTTATGTAATACTTTATTTTTAATTTTCGTATACACTGGTTTTCAGTTTTAATAATTTGAACAATATGTCTAGGGAAATTTTTGGTACAAAAAAAAATTACGTTTTTACCCTTTTTGGTGTTTTTTTTTTATTTTGGTTGCCTTTTTTTTTTTTTATGTTAATTTTTTTGTGTATGTTCTGTAAAATTTAAAAAATGTTTTTAACCCTTTTTTAGATTTATCAATCACTATTTTATTAAAAAAATTTACAGTCCCTTAGGGAAATTTTTTTAAAAAGCAATTTCATAAAATTTAACCCAAGAAAAAAGTGCTCAGTTTTTGTAAAATTTAAAACTATCTCTTATACTGAAGGTCTTTTAAAAAAATGAATAGCAAAGCAACACAAAATTTGGGAAAAATTGTTTATAAATTTTTTGGTACAAAGGGCCCCCCTTTTTTGGAAATTTTCTGCTTTTTTTCCCAAATTTTTTTCCCCTTTTTTAGTAATAAAATTTATTTTTTTCTTCTTTTAACTTTAGTTTTTTTTTTCTTAAATGTACCAAATAAATCTAAAACCACAAAAAAAACCCCTTTATATCTCCCTTTTTCTTAAAAAAAAAGGTTTTTTAAAAATGGATACCAAAAAAAAAGATAAATGCAAAAATAATTATAGTGTGAAGCAGTTTTCCCGCTTTAGAATAAATCGTTAGATCTGACTCAAAACTTTTGAAAAGTCCTTTTTACATAGTTTCTTTCAACAAAAAATTCTTTAATAAATAAGAAAGAATAAAAGATGACTTCGGTTCTTGCTAAGCCGCGTCTGATTGGTATTTTTAATTATTATTTTCTCCGATTTGTTTCTTAATGAGGGAAGAGAAAACTTCATTACGGATTTCTGACTGCATATTTATTTACAATGTTTTTAAAGCACAAAACATCATTATCATAGATTAGATTATTCGAAGTGGATGTAAATCCCTCTCAATTATTTTCTAAAGAGCTCTTCAGAACAACAACAAAAACTTATTTACAAATGTTAGCTAAAAAGTCATTGTTTTAAGATATTTTTTTTTTTTTGCATTGTTTTACTTTTTAGTTAATTTTTGTTCAAACTTAAGAGAGATTAAGTGTATTATATATATAAAACGTGATAATTATCTGAAGGATTATTTCCTATCTTGGCAGGTGATAGAAAATACTTTTAGAATTGGGGGCGATTAGGATATTTTTAAATTGCTTTTCATATATTTTTTCATTGTTGTTAAAATAAAAATAATCGAACATTAAAGAAACGAGCGATTGTTCCTTTTCTCCTCATTATTTGTTAGTTTCCATTTTCTAATTTACAAACTCATTAAAATGCATTGTTATATTTTAAAAATACGTTCCTGCTCCTTACCAGATAAACAATTTCTTAAAAAATAATTGTTCTGAAAAAAATCTAGAACGCACACACACACACATCAAGAAAGCAGGATTAATTATTTTTTAAAAAAAATTACGGAAAGTATTTACTGATTTTCAAGATTTCTTTTCCCAATTTAAATTTAATTGATACATCATTTATTTCTACAATTACGATAATTACAGAAGAAATAAGAACTTTCAATATTTGTAGAATTCATTTGGAACATGGCTTTATTTTTGTAATTGTTTTTGTATCATTTTAAATAATAGCTGTTATACGTTAAATGAGTATAACAAGAAGGGCTATGTTTAATTCTTCTAAATTAAAAAATACAGAAATAATTATTTAATGGTTATATACATATATAATTCAGTTTCTCATATATATACACACATAATAATTCACAATTTAAATTTTTTCTCAAGAGATTTTTTATTTAGTTTATGATGGCCTTGAGTCCTCCAAAACAATAATAAATTTTTTAGTTCACCTGCTTAACGGGAAATATTCCTTTAACCACAACTATATCTCTGCAAAAACTACCACATTCGCATTTTTCAAAATAAGATGATGCAGTATTGCCTCATCCAATTATTCTGACTAATCATAGAATTAATTAAAAGAAATCATATGATAGCTAAGCTTCCGGTTGAGGAAGCTATAAAAGCTGAAATTTCCGGAGCGAGTATAAAAAGCTTTTGTGCATTGTACAAATGTCCATGTGTGGTTGTCCGTGTCTGACTACTCGTTTTGTTACTTTGTTTAAATCAATGAATGTGCAATTAAAATACCAAGAAGTTTCTTCATCCGATTTCTGACTGCAACAAGATAAAGTTATCCCAGTAAAATGTTTTAATTCCTGCGAAATATCCCTCATATATTTATTATATACACCACCCCCAAAAGTTAAGAAAAAGGGAAAAAATGCAAATTTTCCCCCGGAAGCCGATCAGAATTGAAGAGAATGAAAATTTGCTGCAGAGGTAGAGGAAGATGCAAATTTTTAAAAGGGTAACAGACAAATCGGTTTAGTCATGAAATATAAAAAGGGATCTTAAAAAAAGCCAGTTTTTAAAAAAGGGTTACAAAAGGGTTGATTGTAAGTGCTGATAGAAGGTGTTTAAAAATTTCGTACAATTTGTTTTCAAGACATACATGTTTCTATGATTTTCCGGGAAAACAAAATTGGAAGATTCTGACCCTGGCGTGCTGTGGGGCGCTTTGAAGAGGAAAAAGTCGATCACAGATGTTCCCTTTTTTTTCGGCGACCATTTCTGTAATTTCACGTTTAGGGAAAACCCAACCCCAAAACCACACAGACAGTTGCCCAAAAGGCCCCTAAGGGGGTCGCCCGGGGTTACAACCCCCGCGGAAGATCAAAATATTGCTATTGTAGCCAAGCGGAATCCAAGTGAACCCCCACACGGGGGTGAAAATCTATGGTTATAGCTTTCCCTTTTTAAGGCTATATCTGCAGCTAATGTACGCCGAAGATTACATAAAGAATGGAAATGTATGGCCCCGGGGGAAAAACGAGTTTTGTTTCCCCCTTTTCCCCTCCAAAAGAGGGGGCGATTGTGGGGGCCGGGAACATGGGGAATTGGGCTTTGGGCCCGACTGGGGGAAGGTCGGTTTTCTTGATGATTTAAGATTTTCTCTTTGGGGCCAGATGACAAGCGTAAAGGGATATGGCGTAAACAAGGAACACGCAATCAGCCCCAAAAAATTTCCCGAAAATCACGCATTCCGGGGGGCGGGAAAACATTATGGTGTGGGAAAAGGGGTTTATTTGGATCCCGCACCAAACCCGCAAATCTTTAAACGGGGTTTGTGGGCGGTTTTTCCCCCTATCGAGAGAAACCTTTGAACCCTTTTTGAGATTGGGCTGCAGCAGTTGGCCCCACTTTTTTTTTAATGGACAAAACGCACGTCCCCAAACGACCGCCCCCCCACTACCTGGAGGTGAAAAGATTGCGCGTATGGCGGTGGCCCGTTTTTGGCCTTTTTTCCCCACCCTTCCCCCCTTTACCTTATTGAGTTTAAAAATGCTCTACAAGAAGAATGGCGATTGTTAATTCTACGGTGGTTGACCACCCAATTGAAAAAACATGGTCAGAAGGGTAAACTTTTCATTTCAGATGAAGGGGGGTCACATACCCTATTAATGTCCTTTTTTTTATTTTATGCCGTTTATTTTCACTTTATACATAATTCTGTTTAAGTCTCCAGTATGACATTATCAGATAACTTACAAAAAAAATTTAAAATTGTTTTCATTTTTGTATATAATTAATGATTTTTTTTATGTATAAATATATATGCTACTTTTTCCGCCCAAATTTTTTTGTCAATCAAAGAGTATTTGTTTATTTTTTTCATTTTAAATCTTCGGGTTAACTTTTTAAGTGAGTGTATATATATATATATATATATTTTTTTCTAGTGTTATCTCTTGATGAACATGTTTAAACCCCCTTTTTGAGGCCTTTTAAGGGGGGCTAAAGGAAAAAGTTTCCCCTTTTTTAAAAATTTTTTCCCCCGAAAAAATTTTTGGGTTAAAAAATTTAATTTATTTTCCACACTTTTTGGAACCCAAAATTTCAAAAAGTATAAAAAAGGAAAATATTTCATAATTTTAAAAAAAAAAATTTTGTTAAAAAAAAAGTAATTTTTAAAATTTTTTTGAATAAATTTTTTAAATAAAAATTATTTTAAAACAAAATATTTTTTACAAAATAAATAGAATAAAAAATTTTTTTTAAAAAAAAAAGCTTTTTTAAATTTTTTTAAAAAAATTTTTTGAAATTGTTCAAAAAAATTTAAAAATTTTTAAATATAAAAAATTTAAAAAGTGGGGTTTAATTTAAAATTTTTTTACAACAAAGGGGGGAAATTTTGAAAGGAACGCTAATAAAAACCCAAAAAGGGGTTTAAAATTTTAAAATTAAAATTTGAAAAAAATTTTTAAAAAATCCCTTTTTCCCGGGTCTAAGAAGCTTTTCCCTTTTTAAAAAGTAACACAACCCACCAAAAATATTAATTTTTTTTTAGAAAAACAAAATTTTTATTAAACCAAAAACATTTTTTTTAAAAATTAAAATTTTAAAAAAAATTTAATTTTTGCCAAAAAATTTTTTTTAAACAATTGGGTTTTTGGTCCTGCCCCCTTTTCAACCCTTAAATTGGAAACCCAATCTTAAAGGGGCAAAATTAAATTAAAGAAAAATTTCCCTTTAAATGTGCTTTTAAAATTTTAGGGTTCCGGAATAATGGAAAAACCTTTTAAAAGGTTTTTCAACGGGGTTTTGGGAATTTTTAAATTAATCATTAAAAAAGTAAAACCCAAATTTTTTCAAAAAAAATTATTGGTTATCAATTGGTAAAATGAAAAAGCCCTGGTTTTTGTATTTTACATAAAATTATCTAAACATTACAGAATCAAGTTTTTTAATTTAAAAGTCATTTTTCCCCAAATTTTCCCCCCGGACCTTCTTTCAATTTAAATAAATTTTTTTTCCCCTTTCTAAATCCTAACTTTCCTAACACCCAAACCTTTGCAAAGGGACAATTCTACTAAAAAAGGGCCCAAAAGGGTTTTTTCAAAACATTGTTTTTTGGTTCCCAAAATTCCCCCAAATTTGGAAATTTTTTAAAAAGGGGAAGTTTTTTCTTTTCGTTTAAAAAAAAAAGGGAAACCCCCCTTTACCCCAAGCCCGGAAAAAATTTTTTACGTCTTAAGGCCCCTTTTTGGGGCCTTTTGGGGCCCTTTTAAAAATTTCCCCATAATTTCCTTTTAAAATGGAGGAAACATTTTTTCCCAAAACCCACCTGCCCCCAATTTTTAAACAAAATAAATAAAGTCCTCTTTTTCCCCAGGCCCAAAACTGGACCTTTAAAAAAATTTCAAAAAATGAAAATTTTTAACCTTTTTTAGGTTTTTGGGGCCTTTCCCCTAAAAATAAAAATTATTAAAAAATAATGTTTTTTTTTCTGGTTGGGACCCTTTCAGCCTTTTAAACCCCCGTTTTTGGGGAGAATTATTAAAAAAATGATTTTTGTTAAATTTCTGGGCCCTTATTTTTTAAACCCAAAGGTTTTAAACGAAAAAGGTCAAAAATTCCCAAGGGTTTTTCAAAGGGCCCAAAATTGGCCCCTCCAAGAGGGGTTTTTTTTTTTTAATTGGGGTTAAGGGTTTAATTTTAAAAATGATAGAAAAAAGAAATTTTCAAAAAATTTCCGGGAAAATTTTTTCCAAAAATTTTCTTTTAAAAATTGAACCTGAGATTTTTATTCTTAGCAAAATTTCAAAACCAAATAGGATGTACATCAAGTTGGAATACTTCAAATCGGATGTACTTAACTTTTTTTTTTACCAATATATAATAAACGATAATTTCAAACGTCTAAGTAGGCTGATTGATTTTTTGTTCATTAACGTCACGACTTGAAGCCGCACAAGGGTAATTTTTGACGGACCTTATAATTGTGAGCCTTAGTCAAGTGATGACGACGACATTTGAGCTGGAGATCCCTTTCCAAGCTTTCACTTCAAGGCAACTTCAGTACTTTGAGCCTTGACAGATATAATGTACATTAGCCCCTCTACACAGTAGGTCTTCAGTGGCACTAGAACTCCCACCCCAGAATCACAACACAACGACAGGCACGAGATCATAACCAATCCACTCTGCTACATTGGACAAAAACATCTATTAAGGAAGCTCTAATATGTGACACTTCATTGGTTTTTAGAAATAAAATTCTAGCTTATTGATTTCATGTCGAATATCTGTGATTTTTAATGCATAGTTTTCGAAATATCAATTATAATGATAACTGGTTATTAATTAATAGGAATTAATTTATTGTAAATATATATATATCTTTCTCTTGCACAACGTCGTTATTAAAAGAGCTTGCGCAAGAGTATCTAGAAAATAAAGTTCATGGAAAGATATTTAATTAAATTCTCTGAACAGTAATATTTATAAATCTTCTTTCTTCGGCACATTTTAAAGGAATTGCTTTTTGTAGATTCCTCGAACTATGTAAGAAAGAATATAAGGAGAAATTTCTGCAAACAACCCTTCAAAGAGGTATCGTATGTCATTTCTATTTAAATTAAATGGGAAATTATCGTGATTTTTTTTTCAAACGTTAGGAGTTATTAATGAAATTTTTAGTAAGTAAGACTGAATGCATTTTATTGTAAAAAAAAGTGACAATTGAAATATCTATATTTAAGTCAGATATATATATATATCTTTTTCAAATTTTCAATCGTTAATAAAATACTTTCTATTCATCCATTCAAGTTCAAATACAATTTTTTAAACTTGTAGTGGATGACACTTGATGTTAATACATTTTTCAAAAAATAATTCAATAATTAAATTAAAAAATGAATAAACAGTAACAAAAATAATAGTCCAACAGCATATATAGACAGGAAAGTCGTTCAGTGTGTCCCTGTAGCGCAATGGATAGCGCGTTGAACTTCTAATCCAAAGATCGTGGGTTCGAATCCCACCTGAGATGGCCCAATTTCTGAGAATGTGGTTTCGTTTTACTATTTTTTTTATTAGAATTATAAAATTTCATTAATGAATAAATAGTAACAAACGAACAAAAATAGTCCAACACCTATACAGAAAGGAAAATGGAAAATTGCAAATAAAATCACTTTCCATTCCGTCACTTAATAGAGTGATTTTGTCATATGAATATACATATTTGTATTAATTGTAGTTATTTAATAAAAAGTAGCTAAAATAAAAATTCTTTTTGTTGACCTAAATAGGAATTGCCTTTAAAAAAATTATTTTTATATTACTTGTTATTGTATACCATTTGTTTATCATTCTGAGTTAAAACTTTTACCGCGAAATACCATACAATATTTTAAAAAATTGATGTGGCATGCTTTGTGCTTTATTTTTTTAGAAATGTGTGTGTTTTTCAACGCAATATTACGAAGGTCAAAGTGGTACATTTTCGATCAAATGTAAAGCTGCGATGGTGAATAAATTTTATTTTAATTTGAATAACGATATCAATGTAAATTATTGAAGTAAAATGTAATTTTACAATTTCTATTCTTCCTAAAACTCTATAAACCCAAAATCCAAGTGAATAAAAGTTTTCTAATTATTACATGACAATTATTTTGTGTTTTGTTGCCGTGATAATTCCTCTGTATTATTTATAATCAACTGGAAAAGAATACAACGTTTATTCGAAAAGCAATCATTTGCCATCGGTAGAGATAGGTATACAGAGTGATTCGCTACCAGACCGACAAACTTTCAGGGTGAGTAGGGGTTACAAAGACGACTCGGAATCACATAGGAATGCAGGAGCGCAAATACCGTAATTGCGAGTTACGGTGCGAAGAAGAAAAGAAAAAGAGCAGAAACAGCAACGCATTAATTGGACAGCAAACATTTTATTAAACGGTTGTATATACTACTACAAGTGTCGCCCATCTGGTAGAGTGGTTAGTGATGCAGACTGCTGTGCTGTAGGGCTTGGGTTCGAATCCCGGCAGAAGACATAGATGTTTGTAAATGAATAGTGCCCTTGCGGCATGGGGGCACTCTACATTGCCGTCGAGCGGCATTTCCTCTCGTGAAGTGGATGGAAGGGGAAGAGAGGTGGGAGGTCCTATGGTGCTCAATGCTACGGTCAACGACAGGTGTACATCTAGAAGTTCAACTTTCCTTCTTTCCCTTCGGGAAGGGCACAACAACAGGTTTTTGATGTTACAGCCTGAAATCTTCTGGAAAGTTTGACAGCGACGCTACATGAAATTCCTGATGTTCCGAGATATTCCTCTAAGCAGTCTTGCGTTAGATGGCGACACAAGATTTCGTGCACACCAATCCTGTCGGAAATCGTCATTTACGATCCGTGTCCTGAGGTAGTAGGATATTCTCGTATTCAAACTAGGAACTGGTGACGTGCTGATAGTGTATGGAGATGCGAATTGTAACGGGCACTCCATTCGGTGGTTGCACCAGGAACTCTACCCTAAAAGGCATGTTCCACATCACACGACCTTCGCAAGTGTGAATAGAAGGTTACGTGAGACTGGTTCTTTTGGTGTACAAGACGCCCGTTTCATCTGTTCAAAATATCATAGCTCGAATATTTGCAGCTGCCGGGAGGATAAAAGATACTTCAAGAATCTTCCAGAACGTAAGGAATTCCATGCATCATCGCTGTAAGGCTTGCCACAGACGACTTCTGGTCATAATTTCGGACACCTGTTGCAGTTGTGACGTCTTCGATTGGGGTGAACCCCACCCTTCCATTCATGCTAAGTTTTATGGCTCCGAACAGATGTTAGGTGACAAGTGCACGTGGCCATGAGGTCATTGTTTATTGTCTGACCTCGGACAAACGCCGACACCCCAATCTGGTAGTCATAATGGCCAAAGAGAGCCGGAACCCCATTGACAATAGGCGAAGCCTGTCTGAAAGAATCCCGTCGCCTCGGCCGGTGTCGAGAGAATGGGATTATAGAACACAGGTGGTGTGTCCAGATGTGGGACAAGAATGATGGCGACTTTACATTCCAGACTGACCGGGTATGTATTTGTGTTTGCCGCACAAATAGGACACGAATGTGGCCTAGGGGACGAGGGCAGACTTTTGTGGCCTGCCAATGAGAAGAGACGAGGGACCCGCCCCTGGTGTTTAAAATGGTTTTTTTTTAGGGGACGAGAAGGAGAACCCTGGATGGAGAAAACTCGAGAGGAGCCCTGGAAAAAAGGGATTGAGGAGGAACGAGAGGTGAGACGATGAACGTCGGTGGCGTTGAGAGTTGAGCGAGTGCCTTTCGGGAAAAAGGATTGAACTCCCGTGAAATAGACTGACTGCACCGGCTTGGCATATAACTTGGACTTTATTACTTCATATATAGTAACCTATGAAGCAAATAAATAATTCTTTTATTTTAAAATTAGGCTGAGACAAATGTTTGTTACCTACTCACGACGTTACACAGTGCAACTTTTCAGTAAAATTCTTTCTGTCCCATTTTTGTGTTGCCGTTTCTGTTCTTTTTCTCTACTTCTTTGCACTATAGCTCACAACTACGGAATTTGCGACCCGGCATTCCTATACGATTCCAAATCATCTCTGTATCCCCTACACACCCTGCAAGTTTGTTGGTCTGGTAGGGAATCACTTTATATATAAAATGTGTCGGCAGGTTTTTAGTGTTAACGTGTATTAGCTCCTCAACACTGAGTCTTTAGTGGCACCAAGGATTGAACCTATGATTCGACAGAATTAACACTGGTCACACAAGTTCGTCACCAGGACCACTCGGCTCCGAGATCACTTCTTCATGCTTTACATATCTCCGCTTATTTTACTTAAATATTGACCCTTTTGTTTATTTTAGATTCCACTTGGCGAAAAATTCAGTTTATGTAATTTTTTGTTAAGCTGAAACGGTGTTATTTGGTAATTAATCCGGTAACGGTATTATCCCATAAGATGAATAATATCAAAATTAGAGTTCTTTGAAGAAGTAAGTCCAACAAAAATTGGGGAATATCATTAAGGAAAAAAAATAGCAATTAAGCTCTGTTGCGTTTTCAGTTGTTTTATAGCAAGCGTTACTAAGGCCACAAAATGCAATCATTTAACGGGAATAACTATTAAATAGAACGCCGTTAAGCAGCAATTTCATTGATGCTTAAACGGAAGAATTCGCGAAAAAATAAACAGCATAGAGCGTCTACTACCTCTCAGATAACCTTTCATTGTTCATTAAATCGAATAAAAGTTTGCTGTACATTCCAGAAGAGCTCTTGTTGATTTCAGAGCTCCGAATCGGCGATAATGGAATCTCTCAATCGATTAAGCAAAGCTGCCTCATCTCCCACTTGGCTGGGTTCGTTTGTACATTTGATCAATGTAGTTGGATAAGTCTTTTGTGATTGCAGTTGATTAAAAAGATCTTATTCGCTGATAAACAATATGGTTTGTGAGGATTTATTTCTTGTTGATTCATCATAAAAAAATGACATAACAGGGATTATAAGTGCGTAAACATTTAACAGGACATTTGGAGGCACAAGAAACTGAATGTGCAAGATTAAAATTTTCGTACATACCAGATAGCACTGTATACCATCCTTAGGGTGAGTGAATGAATATTAACGTCACACTGTATAGCTACACGAGGGCTTTTGGCAACGGACCACGTAATTTTGAACCATGGTCAAATGACGTGGACGACACCTGAGCTGGCACCACCCCTCTCCTAACTACCACACCACACCAACGGAAGGATGTTTCAGCTCTCGACAGGTTTAACGATCATCGCTGCCCTACACGGCGGGTCTTTAGTGGTACTGGGCTCGAACTCATGACATGCCTGCCATGATCTGATACCTTGACCACTGAGCTACAGCAGTCCATACCATTCTTAGGAGAAGATACTTTAATATTGTGAGTCTACTTCACAATCACGGTAGTTTTTTTTTATTTATTTTTTTATTTTTATTTATATATGTTTTAGAGGTATAAATTATAGATAAATATTACAACTTGTACATAACTTGTTATTGGTACTCAATCTCTTAAAACGTTTAGTATCCGTGGTAGCCTAGTGATTATAGTCACAAACCTTCGGCCGGCATATTACGGGTTGAAGTCCTAGCGCTACAAAAAATCTGCCGTTTAGAGGGTGCTAATGCCCCTCTCCCAAAGTGGTCTATACGACACCCAGGAGCTTGCAACGATTTGCAAGAGGTCCCCGTCAGCAAAAAAATTGGGGGTCCATGAGGTGTAAATGGAGGTCTAAGATAGTGGTTGTCATTTAATCAGATCGTGACTTTAATTCTGGCTTTCAATGAAAGGAATAGTCCATATACACAGATGTTACTTATTTACCTACGTAATATTTTATTATAATATAAACACATATACTATCTATCTACACTATTACAAATCAAGAGCAAGCATATCTATCTATTTACATGACGCTCTTGTCACGAATCGTTGAAAGCAGAAACGTGCCGAAGGTAAAAAAAAGTTGGGAAATAATCCAGAGAATATACTTTTACCATTTAAAATCTGAAAATACGATTAGTTAAAAAGATATTAAACACTAAACATTAAAATGAAAGATTGGCTTATCCTTGTAATGCCATACATCGTGCAGACTCTGAAAGATGACAGGAGAAAAAATTTCCACGTTTTTAAAACTGCCATCCTTCCTTCCATACCGAAATCAGAAAAGTAAATCCAGAATTGGATAAACCGTTTAAGTAATTTTTTTTAAAAAAATAATTATATTTTGCATTTTTTGAGATTTTTTTTTAAGTGAGTCAGCTTTGATTCATTTTTAGGGCTGCGGTACCCCAGTGGTCAAGGTATCGGATCATGGCAGGCATGTCATGAGTTCGAGCCCAGTACCACTAAAGACCCGCCGTGTTGGGCAGCGATGCACGTTAAATCTGTCTAGAGCTGAAACATCCTCCCGTTGGTGTGGTGTGAGTTAGGAGAGGGGTGGTGCCAGCTCAGGTGTCATCCACGTCACTTGACCATGGTTCAAAATTACGTGGTCCGTCGCCAAAATCCCTCGTGTAGCTGAGCAGTGCGACGTTAATATTCACTCACTTGACTCATTTTTAGGGACAGAATGTTCCAATCACTCAGTATTTTGTTCTCATTGCCCTAATCAATCGAGCCTAGTTCTGAAAAGGTGCATGCTGTATTCTCTTTTATTCGTTAATTTTAATAATAAGATTCCTCTACACTTTTCTTATGTTTTTTCGAAAATTACTCCAAATTTGACTTAAAATTTAATAACCGGTATTTCTCAAAATAGTTGCTCGAAACTTTTTCCCGTGAGTCAAATCTTATTATCCATGTTTTGACCGAAGATTGAACATTTTACAGCCATCGCAATAGGTTTGCAATGTTAACTGCAATAGCAACTACATTGTGTCATCCCCCAAAAACATTTAGTTGCTCAAAATCTGAATGGTTGATTGAATGAATATCTTCAATTAGTTATTAATTCAATAAACTGAATCCGAAGGAGCTCATTGAATACGAGGTTATTTGCACAGTTGTTTGAAGAAAGTTATAAGAACTTTTAGCATTGTCTCCTTCACAGTGAAGTTCGCTGGCTCTTGAAAGGCTTATATTTGACAAGATTTTCTGCATTTTTGGAGATCCAATCAAGTGGCAATCCAATCAAGAAAATTTAATCAAGTGGAAAACCAGATTATGCCTTTAATGGATTTATTTACTACATTTAATGAGGTTAACTTGCAGTTAAAACGTGACAGCGTAAATTTGATTTAAGCAAAGACCAACAGTTCAGTGTTTCTTGCCAGATTCACAATATAAAGGTATATGACCTTGGACATCACGGATTTTTCCAGTTTCTCAATTTGTCACAGACAATCTGCAAGGAAGATGATGTTTTAGTTTGCGTTTAACATTTAAATGTACTTTATTCAGATTTTAAAACTAGATTATACAATGTTTTGACTATGGTAATACCACATTGAACAAAGAACCTATGTGGTCACATTAAAAAAAACAAAGTGGAAATGATCAGAATGGGCACTAAAGAAGATTTTATAGTTTAAAAATGGATGTAAAGTAATTTTGGCTTTGAAAAGACACACACACATACATGTTATTTATCTCGAATTATGGAATATCGTAGGAAATTTTTTCACATTGCATTTTCTAGAGAAAAGGAGTTTTAGAGTGGCTGCCAATCTCCAAAGCAACTTAAAATGAAACAAAAAAGAAAGAAAGAAATATACTGGACTCTAGTAACCGAGGATATTTAAGTTTAAACCTAACAAAATTGACGCTAAATGTTGAAAATTTGTTGTTAAAGCCTCAGCTTTATCCTCCCCATTAAAATCCTTTGTTTGTTTCACAGCTTTTATATGTAACAGGTACTAACTTTTAATTTTAATTTAGTTAATAAATGTTTAAAACTAACACTTATTTTTTTATGTTTTTCATTACATTTCTGTACATTTAGAAATTTAAGTCTTTTAAAGTAAGTAGCACTATACCAGCTATCAAAAACACCTTTAAGTTCATGAATTTTCAAAAATGCAACATTAGTTAAGCAGGGTTCTACCTAAAACTGGAAAACATGGCAAGTAGTCTATGAGAAAAAAAAAAAACGTTTGGGATCCTGTGCCTTATAGTGTGGTATTAAGGTATCCGAAAACGTTCGGAATCGTGATTTTAAAAAAAGCACATAAATGGATAATTTTGATGATATTTAGTGTCACTTAGATTAGAATACATGTATATAAAATTGTTTTAAGGACACACATTTTGACCAGAAAAAATTATTTAAATACAATATTACGGCAAAAAAATAACTTAGAATAACATTTTTTCAAAATGTTCTCCTTTTATAAAAAAATTCTTCTAAAATAATAATATTTTGCTTATATAATGTAAAGACTTTTCCAGAGAGTCTGAATTTTTTGAAAAATTCACATTATTTTCAGAGTTAAAAACCCATTGAAATAATTATCGGCGTTTTTTCTTAAAATTCTCCCCTCTGCTGTGGGTCAAGCATGGATAAACCCCTTCTAAGTTAAATATTTCAAAACATTCTAATTGAGCTCTGTACATAGGTCTGAGCTTTTTATACAAGCAAAATATTATTATAGTTAGAAGCATTTTTCACAAAAGGAGAATATTTTGAAAATGGGTCATTTTATGTTAATTTTTTGTCAAAATATTGTACTTAAATGATTTTTTATTGTAATAATATTCTTAAAACAATTTTATATACATTTTATAATCTAGTGACACTAAATATCATAAATATTATCCATTTATACGCTTTTGTAAAATCACAGTTCCGAACGTAGTCGGATACCTTAATGCAACTCATTCTTCCTCTCAAAATGCTTATTGTTTGTCCATAGAAAGAGATGAAATTTTCCTGAAATGAAGCTGGTGTCAAGGTAGTCGAGTGGTTGTGGTCATCTACTCATGACTGATATTGTTCCTATCAAATTGTGGGATAGTCCTGATTATATAAAGGCCCGTTGTATAAAAAGGGTGACGCACGTTAAATATGTTGAGCAGGGGTGTCAAACTCGTGTCCCGTGGGCCGCATGCGGCCCACAACGAACATTTTTGTGGCCCGGCCAATATATCTCCACAAGGCAATATATAACAAAATAACAAACCGACGCAGAATATATAAAAATAGATAGGCAGAAATCGCTGAATGTGCTCAGAGTGACTCAAATTTTAAGGCAAAATTCATTGAAGTGGGTGTGCCTGAATTTTACAAATATTTACCAACCTGGTTTGAAAATACCCAAAAATTCGCACATGAAATTATTTTCCATGTTTGGAAGTATTTATCGGTGCGAGCAGTTGTTTTCAGTTATGAAAATAAATAAGTCTCCTGTTAGAAATAGTATCAAAATGACGCTCATCTTGGGTCAGTTTTGGAAAAATCACTATGAACAAAATTTCTCCTGAAATAGGAAAGATAATTGTAGAGAAGAGATGTGAAGTGTCAGGACGTAAACATTAAATATTTTTTTGTTCTTTTATATATGTTTATTATAATGTATTACTCGAAATAATCCAACGTTTCTATGAATATTGGTTTTTTTGCTCTGCCTACCTCCAAGCTAGCCTTTGAGTTTGACACAGGGGCGTAGGTACCGCCGTATCAACTATACGGGGCCCCCGAGCTACAGGGGCTCCAACTTGTGTATGCCCCAAAAGCAGTAAAATGTTATCATTACTCCCATTAACAAAACTCCCATTTTCAAAAAAGGGCCCCCAAGGAATTTTGATACAGGGTGCCAGTGGTTAAGCTATAACAAATAATAAACAATAGCATTTTTTTTTAAGTGGGACGAATACCTTATTGATATTCATGAAATAATCAGGCAAGCTGCGAAACTCTCTATCCCCAAGCTACAAAATTATAGTTATTACCGTTAAGAAGATAGCGTTTATATTTTGATATTAAAAAGAGTTTCCCTGAAAACTAAGAACTGTATCACTTAACTCGGTTGTCTAGAAATTTTCGAATAAAATAAAACAAATTTTAAAAACAGTTTTGTGAAAAAAAATTGTAAGGAAAAGTTATACGTTGAGATCTACTTTATATTAATATATCATGAATACTAACATAGTTATCATAATGTTATAAATATTTATGAATATCGTAAATCACACAATGGTAATTAATTCCTCAAATCGAGCGCTTAAAACTCTTTATAATTCTAAAAAATGAAGACATTAAACATAATTTTAGACTCGTACAGTTATTCTAAAGAATTGAATTATAATATGCATCCTGTGTGCAAGATTACATGTATACACACAGCTATGTAAAATTGAGTTTATATAGTACTGATTACTCAATTATTTTAACCATTCAGTTTATTTGCAGCTTTTATTTATTTATTTTTTTGCTAAAAAGTGAAAGGTTTCATTTATGTTAAGGAAAAACATTCTTATGCACATTTTCTAATCATATACAGCGAGTTATATTCATTATCGTAGATAAACATTTTCCTTTAACATTAAGATCTAAATAGGAAATTATTAAAAGAAGTTATTTCTTTATTATCTGCTAAATAATCTGCAGAAATTCAATGTAATTAGAGAGAATTATATATAAAATTTTAAAAATGACAACATCAGATTTATTTTTAACTTGTTGCTAGTTTTTTTGCCTTCTATGAGATCAACGTAAAAATATTATTAATATGATAAAGTTGTGACTTTATTGTACTTTTATATAAGCCTCATATATATAAAATAAAAACATTTACAATGATAAGTAAAAAATACCTAATGTTAAATTATGCTGATAACATTTACAATAGTACGTTGAACACATTAAATAATTAAAGTGCTTCTTAAAATTATTTTATGAAGTAGTAAGGCAGTACAATGAATTTTCTTCTTATTTCAATCACTTTTTTTCAGTCGCACGTGTTTTGTATTTAGCATTAAATATCTCCAAATGAAGTTTCCCATGAACTTTTACCAAATGAGGCGTCCTTTTTTACGAAAACATTTAAGATCCCACATTAATCACAAAAGGGGTGGACCTCTTCACTGAACCTTCCTGTCCATTGCTTATACCTGATGTCCTGTCCAAATTTGGCCGTGTGAAAATTTCTTGCAGGGAAGCTAAATTGTTTTTTTCTTTTTTAATTACACCCTCTCATTGGTCTTTCGAGCATACAGTGCCCAGCCATCCAATAAATAAAAGGTCATTGAAAAGTAGTTTATAGTTGTTTTCGTTCTCAATTTTATTAATTTAACTGATAATAATACCTTGCTTTTTATTTAAAAAATAGGGTCGAGTCTGTTTTGAATCTTTTAACGATAGTTTGGGGAAAAAAACAATGTGACGAATACTTTTGCAAATTATGCTTTGTTGAATTTTAGCACCATTCAAATAAAATATGTAATATTACGCTAATAAATTTGTTAGATATTTTTGAAATCACACATACACGAAGTTCTGACTTAAATGATAGATTATTGTGCTAAGGCTATGTTTTTAAATATACACTCACTTCCAAAAGTTAAGCAAGGTAAGGAAAATGCTAATTTCCATTAGCCAATCAGGAATTTAAGAGGATGAA
>BMAV01023887.1:43428-59464 GCA_019973955.1 Trichonephila inaurata madagascariensis
AAATTAAGAACAACATTAATAATTACCAATGATACCATGGGCTTGTCGTATATAAAAATATATACAAAAATTACTTATCTTGATAATTTGTGCGATTTATAATTATTGCCATAACTGCTGAATTAAAGTTACGCGATTTGCTCCCCAATGCCCCCATTTTCCACATAGGTGCGTGTATGTGATGTATTGGGGGGGGGGGAGAAAAGGAATAGATAAGGGGAAAAAAATCTACTGAAATAGGTAAATCCTTCGTCAACACTGGAAAGGTAATTTTATTGCATTCCAAAATCTTCGGAATAATTTTATGGATAGCAGTGCACAGAAAATATCGTACTTTGGAAAGACGTATATATACGTCTGGGGTAATTAACGCTTTGGCTGAGCGAGACCTTTATATACGCCGATGGCACTCAAGAGGTTAAAGTCACATTGTAGCTGTAGTGTCAAAGTGAATTATTGAATTAAATACAATGTTATTATATGGAAGGAGGGAGGTGATGAAAATTATGATAGAATAGTGGGTCGCAAATATTGAGACTTTGAGAAGCACTGTATTAGATAGTTGAGATCACAAGCTTCAAGGCCGACGATGTTCAAATCGGATTTTAGACTTCCTAATGGCAAAGACATTATTACTCTTTTTATTCTCTAAGTTGTCATGTGTGAGGTTTTCTTTTTGTTCTATTCAATGAGCTTTTGAGTCAGCATGGAATTGCGGAAGTTAGGACAGTAAGTGTGACAATTATCGTAGTTCCACTAGTATGGATCCGTAAGGAAATTAAGGGATTAGTTGCCAACGTGATGATCTGGTGATCATTTGGTGATCAGAGACGTTTTAAAGTGTCGGCCAACTGGGCACGAGTTCAGGGACTCGTTTTTTTCCGGACTCGGCCTCAATAAGATCATGATCCGAATAATTTTAATCATCAAATGATATTAAGGAATTTTGAACTATATGAAAACTCGATAAATAGCACGCCCTAAGATCTTGCGTACCAAACAGCGTTTTAATTTAGGGAAAATAAATTCTGTCGATTAATTGGGGGATTTTTAACTATATGCTATTTGTGCGTGCGCATATATTCTACATACATGTCCAGTTACACTTACACACACATAGCACAAGCCACACACATTCCACACATTTGTATATGTTAACGTTAAAGTGTATACAGTCGGACCTCTATATAATTTTTTTAAATTGAAAAGTAGCTATAAATGATTCAAAATTATAACTAAAAGCAACTAAAACTTTCGAGTCTCGTATTTTATACTTAAACGATCAAGTAATCGTTATTCAAAAGAATACCTAGTTATATATATATAAGTCGTAGAAATCACACACACACACACACAATCATTTTATATACTTTAACTGACTTGTCCAAATATTCTATGAAACTACGGATTTCACATTTAACGGTAACATATATAATGCATACACACGATTCCAAATTAAAAAAACGTCACAAAATATTTTAGTGATTCTCATTAATTCAATCAAAGTTTCTATTAACTTTACTTCGACTTTAATTAACTGGTTCACCACATCTTCTTAATCACAACACTTCCTAATGGCGATGAAGAACGCTTAAATCACATTCCAAACTCAATTGGAGAACAAAGAACCGATTCTGCTACTCATTTTACCGCTCTTTCTCACAACGAAATCACTCAGACGTGTCGATCCACTGAGCCTAAAGAGAAAAAAAAAAAAAACATTGGTCGCGTTTTTCTCTTCGAAAATAGCTTGTAATGGATGCCATAGAAGCGTTAACTGGTAAAAATAGGTATGAAAAAAACGAAGTGAGGCGAGACGTGTAATAAATTATTGTTTGGAATTTCCTTTACCGCCAGAACGCTGAGAAAATTCCCGCTGCGGTACTTAAAACACTGATTCTTTACGTCTTTTTTTACACATACGTTTTTTTTAAATACTGTTTATTTTTCTAGCCTGAGTTCTTTTTCGAATAATAATGAGTTCCTTAAAACAGGGGTGTCCAACACGCGGCCCACCGACTCTTTTAAAAAAATTTTAAAAAACAGGTTTTTAAGGTTTTTTTTCATTTTGAAATTTATTTGAGGGTAGATTTATATACAGCAGAACGTCGTATATCCGAATCAATTGGGATCGGATACGCGATTGTTCGGATAACCGAACACCGAATGCGATCCATGCAGTATATGAAACCGAACACTATGCGAATATTGAAAATCATTACATGCAGGAAACGTGCTTGAAGAAAAAGCAAAATAGGTGCAAAATGTCGCAATTTTATCATTATTGTGGAAAATAATCACTTATTTTTTGCTGTACCATTGTACATCTTCGTTTTTTCGCTGCAAGGTCTCTGATTCTGTTGAACAGCAGTAGTTGAGTAGGACAGCTCTCTGATTGTTGTTCGTACCACTCCTTAGCTGTCTCTAAGGCAGAAAACGCGCCAGCATTTGATGGACTCATGCTACTTTCGTTGTTGTTGTCCTCGTCTTCATCCTTTTCATCGTCGACAGGGTCGCATTCTGCTTGCACGAAAGTCACAGTCTTATCATTATTTAGCATTTGAAATCCACCGAGTCTTCTGCATCGATTGCCATCCAGGTTTCTATATCTTCATCGCATTCTTGAAATCTCACATCCCTGTGGTCGTCATTGTAGTCTTTTTCGTCTTCTAAATTGACAACAGTTGACAAAAAAAAATTGTTTGGAGATAATTGACGCTCCGGATAATTGACGTTCGGATAAACGACGTTCTACTGTATATATATAAATGTATTTGCCTGTTACCTGTTCTTGTTTTAAAAGAAATCCTTTTTGATAGTAGAAATGTCCTTTTGATTAATATAGATTTATATTTTATCAAATAGTTACAATTGATTTTTCTATAATTTTTTAATAAATTCCGAATTATACATTATGCATATCCTTTACTGTGGATGGTACATGATTCTCTGTGTGTGCGACTTTCATTTCTCCTCCTCCTCTTTTTCTGTTTGGAGTGCCCAAAAAGCAAAAGGCAGTCAGAGATGTTTCTTAAAGTTTAAAAAAAATATTCAGGATGGTTAAGATTATACTTAATCGTTTGCGCGAATGACAGCACTATCAAATTTCAACAATGAGTAACGAAAGATCAATTCAAAAGGAACACCGTAATTTTCAAGAAAATGGCAACTGTAATATTTTAAACATTATTTGATCTTTGCATTATTATATTATATAAACATTATTATATTATCTATGTTTGTATATATGAAAAATAATGAAAACAATAATAATAATTCATTCTGTTTTAAATTTTCACTCCAATAAATGTTTTTTTATTTCCAAATCTGATATAAAGGTACATATTTTTACCTGCGGCCCGCGTGATTATAAGGTTTTCCTGAAGTGGCCCGCAAAGTCATTTGGGTTGGCTACCCCTGCCTTAAAATATACAGAGCTTGTGTGAAATATACATAAAATTTCCATTAATTCTGAAATATATATTCTCTAATTCAAAAGAAAAAAATAAGCAGGCTATTAAAATAGTTAACTTTAATCATTATATATCATGTAAATGTATATATATATATATGTTTTAGCTGTTATCACCTACTTAGCTAGGTATTTAATAATGTTGTATGGTTATATATTGATTTTAAGTTATTGATATTTTAAGACCTCGCATTAAGCTTTCAGCTATATTGAAAAACATTCTAATAGTCATCACCCCTTAATTAAAAAAAAGAAAAAAAAAATGTCAGGACTTGAATTTCTAAAACGGAAGTATATTTATTTTTTGCACTCCCGTAACCCCCTTCCAACCCAGGGTGCCAATTTCCGCATGGGATCTTTGTCCAACAAAACAACATGCTTGCTAAATTTCAAGTATGTAGGTCTAATAGCTCTGAAACGGGGATTATTTTTAAATTTATAATACACTTGTGTGACCCCCGTAATCCTCCTTGTGAGTCGATTTCTGAAAAACCCATTCTTAGCCGATCCTTACTCAACGAAAGAAACATGTGAACCAAATTTCAAGTCTGTAGGTTTAATTGTTTCGGATATCTTGTAAGAAATGAGTAAGTGAATGAGCGAGTGAATCGCTTTTCTATCCATTTATGTATGTATATGCATGTGCGTATATTATATACCTGTATTTTATAGATTTCATTACATTTTACATTTCAGGTTAATCTTTGAAAACTATAAGTATATTTCAAATATTTTAAAGAGCAAATTTGTGAAGGGCATTTTTTTATGTAATGTTATATGAGAACAAGCTATTTGATCTTTTTTAGAGAACTTAACAAAGATAAAAATGACATCCTGGTTACCAATTGCCTTCAAATTTGGCACGTGAATATATGATCACAAAAATAAAAAAATAAAAACCTCAAAGCCAAACAATGCTGTTATTTTGGCATTCTCAGTAAAATAAACTTTACAATGATAAAACTTTTCATATTCTATTAATTTTACCTTTTCGACAAAGTCCCAAAAGCCTAATGAAGAACTCGTCAAATTTCCAATCGCTATTGGCCCCCCCCCCCCCCTTTTTCCCCTTAGAATCACCTTGCTTTTTTAATTACAGTAAACCTTCATTGATCCGGTGATTCTGACTGCATCAAATCGGACAGCTATTTAAAAACAATCACAATTAATTAACTCGAATAAACCCTGGACAACCATGTTCTAAAAAACTTTTCCTACCTAATACCAGTATTGTAACGTACACCCCCGCAACACCTACATCGTGAGGGTCCCAGGTTTCTTAGGGCCTCAAGCCTGACTGACACCAAGTACGGCTTGGGGCCCAAAACCTGAATTTGGAGGGGGGGCCTAATATTCTCCGTTACGAAACCACACAATACGTATTATTCATTTATATAATATGTAAGAGAAAAGAGACTCACATTCATCAGGACATCTCCGGAATTATTAGACATTCTGACGCGAAATGCCTTTCATCCCTTCAATGGGTCGATAAATACTGTAATGACTTCATACAGCGCGCTCTGGGTTAAACTATTTACTTCTCAGTAAGAAAATCATCAAAAAAATATTCTATCACAATTAATAACAAAAGGGTCCACAGATTTCGAGTCTCTTTCGCTGCAATGTCACATATCTCTCGCATAAAATAATATCTTAAATTGACACTCTAGATGAAAGTCCTATACATAGAATACCTAAAAAGGGTTCACTCTCAGTAATTCCACACCGAGTCTGGGTGAGGTCGCTGGCTCCAAATCCGCCGTGCAGTTGCTCCTCCGCAATTTCCACTGTCCAAAATCCGCCTTACTTCGCGGACTAAGGTATAGCTGTATCACCAGTCTTTAGCGGAAGGGCCTCCAAATCGGTTCCCTCACGTAAAGTTTCTTCGGTTCAGAATCCGCCCTAATTCGCGGATTCAGTATCGCTTTCCTATCGTTGATCGGGACACTGACCGTTCCCGGATCTCCTCAGTTCGGAATCCTCCATACTTCGCGGACTTACTATCATTTTTTCTCCTCGCTGAAGGGGCCTCAAAATCCAGTCTCCCTTCGGACTCTCTCGCTCTCCATATATATCTCTCTAACCATCTCTCGCCTAATCATCCTTCTTTGATCTCTTGTTCTTAGGCCGCCCTTGTCGGTCATGAGAAAACGAAAGCACAATGTTACGGCGTCTCTTTTTGACGGTTGGGACAGCCTGGGAAAGAGGGTTCAAATCTTCGACCATCCGGTTATGAAATTCTTTCCCAGCAATTAGGGAAATGTCTGCAATTTTCCCACGTCTGTCAGTCCCTACTCTTAGCAATTAGGGGGAAGAGACCGGCTTCATCACAATACCAAGCTTGCTTGTGAACTGAACTCTGGGGTTTCGCGTCAGGCTGACCACTTGATCAAAACATCTGCACATGCACCCCAGCGCCTAAGGTCACGGAAGCTGAGATAGACACAGCAAGCCTTGGCCCTCGTGGGCTGTTGCGGTACTCAGTTCAGTTTAGTTCTGGCATTGAATTCGATAAGCATGTTTCTTTTGTTGAGTGAAGATCTGCCAAGAGCGGTCTTATGGAAATCGACTCCCAAGGGCTTACCTTTTTTTCAAGGAGTTGCGGGGCGTAAAGGTAAACAAATTTCCGCTTCCAATTTATTAGATCTATAGACTTGACATTTGGTAAGCATCTACTTTAGTTGAATAGAGATTCGCTAAGAACAGGTTTTGTAGGAATTGATTCCCAAAGAAGGATTACGGGGATATAAAATTTTGTTTGATCATTTATACCCGAACACTAGTACGAAATCCAATTCGTTTCACCTGAAGTAAACAAGTAATATGAAAAAAAAAAAAGAATTTAAGCCAATTCCTACTTAGATCAAAGCAAAGAAAAATTTTATTTTGGTTTTACTCTTTATTAATTAATTACAATTAATATAAATATGTATATACATATAACAGATCGCAATATTAAGCGGCAAAATAGAAAGCGATTTCCCTTGCAGTTTTCTATGTATGGACTATTATTGTTTGTTATATTTATTCATTAATTTAATTTAATTATTCCAATAAAATAGTATAGTAAAAACAAATCACATTCTCAGAAAATTAGGCCATCCCAGCAGGGATTGGAACCCACGACCATAGGATTACAAGTTCAATGCGTTATCCATTGCGCTACAGAGACACAAAGAGGCATTTTCCTTTTTATATATGATATAGGATATTAATTAATATTAATTTCAAATATTAATTAACGAATTAATATTTGAAAAAATGTATTAACATCAAGTGTCATTTACTACAAGTTTAAAAAAAATGTATTTGAACTTGAGTGGATGAATGAAAAATATTTTATTAAAGATTGAAAATCTGAACAAGATATATATAGATGTATGAAATAATTTGCTCTAGCATCCTTTTAATTAACTCTTTTTTAATAATTTTTAAGTAAGCTTTTAAACCTTAGGTTCAAAACTAAAGCCTTAATCTTAATCGTAATCAACTAGCATTATTACATTAGAAATCTCTTTCCCACCCATTTTAACCAATCAGAGCTCTTGTTACAAAGGAGTCACGCGATCTTCACTGCCGATATAAAAAGCGAAAGTCTTCTTGTGTTCATCCCCAATTCCGGAACGCATTACGCTCAATTTACCCCCTAATTTACCGGAATTCTCATATTAATCTCTATAATAAAGTACTTCTTTACACTGCGTATTGCAGCCCATTTTAACTTATGGTTGCCCAGTGTGGGGCTATGCAGCTAATTCCAATATTAAACTACTAGAAAATGCTCAAAAATTCCTAATTAGAAACATTACTAGAGCATGCAGGTTTACCAAAATTAGAAAAATTTACAATGTTCTCAAAATTCTTCCATTTAAAGCTTATTTTCAAAAATTAGCAATTAAATTTTTTGATAATCTCCCAAACATCAACAATGCAAATATTTTAAACTTAGAAAACTATCATCCACGTGTAAATAAAAAGAGGCCCAGAAGAATACTACTGGACTCATATAATCCGCTTTGACATTAATTTTTAGTCATTCCCATGTGGTGAATGACCCCTTCTAAATTGTAAATTTTATTCCTTATTATTTTTTCTTATTCATTTCTCTTAAATTTTATTATACTGCGACCCACACAGGCAACCCAACTTTTTTAAAACTCTTTAAATCTTAAAATTTCCATGACACCAGGACAGCCAATAGAATGCTAGCTCACAGATCCCTGACGACCAATAGCAGACAAGTCTTTCGTCTGCTTAGCATGAAGTTTGGACGTGATTTTTGTTACCGCTGAAACCAGCCATCTTAGCCACTCCCACTTTCTCCTTCCGTGTCCACCAACCAGGAAGGACTGTATCTATAAAGGCAACTCAACATCAGAGCCACAATACATTCAGTATAGGACGGAGGAACGCTTCGCTTTCCAGTTTCCCAATGATGTTCAGCGACCTATTTGTGTTCATCTCCTTATGTCTTTGTGTTCGTCCCGTGAAATGTCGCTGCTGCTTGTCGCTTCTGTAAATGTGTAGTGTCGTCCATTCCCTGTTATTTACCAAATGAATGTTTGTGTGTCTCATCACGTTAATAAATAAGATTTCCTGCCACAAAGGACTGCCTCATCAATCCCATCAATATAGAATCCCATCATAAATAACTAGCGACTAATCTACATACAAGTAACCAACACTCGACTACGCTACATTATATATATATTAAAAATTAAATTCCCTATCTAGCAATTCACTTTTATATTTTCTCCTCACCTCTTCAAGTATCAAATTAATCACCCATTTATTTCTTCCGAACATATGGCCTAGCCAATAAACATGTCTAATTTCAAATCGTTATATTTAATAGCCCTATATGTCAGCATTAACTTTCAAGAGCATTCATGAACGCCGCGATCGGTGTTTTAAGTGTTTAACCCACTTAAGATTTAGGGTGGCGTGCTTTTTTCCTCTCTGCTCTTTGCGTCAGATGATGTCTAACTTTGATCAAATAAAGTTCCTTTTTTAAAAAACTAAGACTGTTTCTGACTTCAAATCATGTCATATATATAGGGAGAGTTGAAATAATAGTAGGAATTCAAAATCTTCAAATGAAATTTAGAACATAAGGTGTTGAAACAATTTTTTTCTACAATTCTGCAAAAAAAAAAAAAAAAAACACCAAATTCCGTAAAAGAAAGTTCTACTCTGAAAGAGAATTAAATGTGTTAATTATTTAATTCAATTACACCATAACTTTATCCCTTTCGTCTGTTAACATGTATACAAATTTTGTCTAGTTTCGATCAAAATTAGGAAAATTATTGCAGGTATCCTATATTTAATTATTTATCTCTGCATATTGATTGCTGTATCCTTTAGCATTTTTTTTCACAAAAAATAATCAAAGAATTTTTTTCTGGTAATTCAACTAACGCAGACAACAAAATGCAAGCATTCCCTGAACTAACATTTTTATTTCCCCAGAAAATGGCAAAAAGAATGTTTTTTTCCCCCTTTCTATGAAACAAGTAAGCAATACTTTTTAGAGAAAAGAGATAATGGAATGTAGTATCATTTTTCGATACATATGCTTATTAAAATATTTCAATTTGGAAGTATGATATTAATTCAATATTCTATTCGAAAATGCTATTCGATGAAAGCTAAAAGCATTTCATTCTTTAGGGATTAAGAAACAATAAAAATACATTAAATTCTTCCTGAATGCATAGCGAAACAGCAACTTATTAGTAATATAATGCATTGGAACAAAAATTGAAATTTGAATCGATAAATTATCATTTGGCATTTTTCTGTTTTACTCTTAATAAATGCAGTTTAAATGTATTCCAAATATGAGAGTATAAATAAAATGAAACAAATAAGTTCTCACAGTTTTTTGTGATATTAAAGATACTTTTATAAAAATTACGACTTTTTTTGAACCATGTTTAATTATATTGCAGTTTTAAATGTCTGCGACGTTTTAAAATGAAAATATAAACAAAACAAGTAATATAAAAAAAATTTTAAGTCACTTCCTACTTAGATCAATAAAGAAAATTTTTATTTTAGCTACTTTTTATTAAAGAGTTACAATTAATATAAATATGTATATACATAGGACAGAATCACAATATTAAGTGATAATTAATTTTTATTCATTATCATTAAAGTATCGTATTGTCATCCAAAACAATCGTGAATATAAAATTTCAGTTCAAATGAATGCTTTAAAACGTGAGAAAAAGCCTTTTCAAGTTTTGTCACAAGTCGCCAAAAATAATGCCAATGGGGCTATATTTGTAATTCTTTAAATAATTAGTTGTAATACATTAATTTTTATTAATTATAATTAAATTATTGTATTGTCATCCAAAATAATCATGTATATAAAGTTTCAGCTCAATTGAGCGCTTTAAAATGTATTTTATTAACGATTGAAAATTCCACCAAGATAAATAAATAAATATATAGATTGTGAGCTAATAGTAGGAATTGAATGAAAAATAATTGTTAAGCTTTTTATTTTAAAGGCGTAGAGAAATAACAAAAATTTTAATTGAATTATTCTAGAGTTTTTTAGTTCACTATTCAGTTAATAATTAAGCTTTAATGGATGGGCTATCCCATCCATTATTGTACGAGAGTTAGAAGGAAGACTCGCCATAGTCAAAACAATTAACAAGTCTCAACAACCTAACAAATTTTAACAACCCAATTTGGGGAATGCACCTTTGGATAGATATGGGAGCAAACGCAAAGTAGACGATATAGTTGAATATTTAATTCTAAATCGAATCACTTACTCTTGGCACTTCCTAGCAATACACCATCTAAATAATCGAAGTAACGCTTTAAGTTAATCTACTTCAATCTGACACTATTCCAATTTAAGCAGCTAATTGACCAAATCGTCCATCTTAAATATTAAGCGACTAACTTTACGTTATCACTAACTGCTATCCTTTACCTTCTAACCTCCATCTCTTCGAACCTGAAAGTCAATCTTTAAACCTTGATTTGCATAATTCGCGTCTTCTTCTTCGGAAGAAAGTTTTCAATAGAATAATATTTAAAGAAAGTTTTTCCCCCCTAGAGGATTAGTAGGAAGTACGCTAATAGACACGTTACAAAGAAAGCTTTTAAAAATACTGCAATAAATGTAATTTTATTAAGTTCCTTAAAAGAAAAATTGTTAGATTATGAAAATCTTATATATACTTCATTCAAATGATGAAAATTCATATAAATCATGCAAATATTGTTGAAATAAAGAAGGATTTACCAGGATCAATGTAATTCGTAACAGGAACTGAAACACACGCATACGTAATCAGAAAGAAATGGTTCTTAAATTGTGGTTCTCTGACCCCTGAGGGTCCGCAACGCCGTTCTAAAGGGTCTACAAAGTCTCTCATGTAACGCTGAGATTTCCCTCTTTGAAAGGCCTCGTGGAAAATTGAAAGATATGCTATAGTAGATTAGATCATTAAATAACCCCTAGTGCAAAAGATTTACCAGAACTTGTATTTTGATAAAGAATATCAAGTCGGGGAGGTATGTTCAAAATCTTGGGGGGCCGCGTTGTCATGCTGATACATAAAGAAGGGCAGCGGAAATCGAAAATTGAAGAACCGCTGGGTTAGGAAAAAATACACATTTAATTTGGAAGGAAGCATCGAAACCAAGCAAAATTTCATCGTGCGTATACAGCTATAAAAATATAGAAACAGTTGACGTTTCATAATAGACGTATATCATGGGTATTTGTATTGTCACTAACAAACGCTTTTTAAAGAAAGAACAGAATGCTATTTTGAAATGCTGGAATTGTTTTTTCGTGCAGTAGTTTACGAGGGTAGTTTTAGTATGCCTTGAGGAAGAATACGAGTATCATTCGAGCACGTTCGATCGATGAATAATTGCCACCCATAAAGAAATTGAATTATCCCTTTAAAAAAATCAGTGATCGTGTCAGACGTATTCAAATAACAATGATACGGATATATAATCGATTGATGCAGGAGGAAACGACTGACCGACAACATTGATTTTACCGATTTCGTGTTGCATTTGCCTTGAATACCATAATGGTCGGATTAGAGCCAGGGGATACCATACAGAGAGGTTACTTATGCATCGCCATACTGGTCTTGTACCCGATATAATGGTTTGGATTGGTATTAAATTTCACTCTAAGAAATCCTAGTATGCATTGCCGATACATTGACTAATCAACGTTAGATCTCTGAAGTTTTGGAGCCTGTTGTCCTCATTTACCTTTGAACCTACTCGTGCCCATATTCCAACCACACGTAATTTTCAAAACATTTTCGAATATCAGATTGGCTTGCTGCCTTGAACTCCTTTTGTTCTAACTTATTGTCTATCGAATACATTTAGTTGAGGATTGGAGAACGGCTTGTTCGGTTACACAGAATCAACTTTTGTAATGTGTGTGTGGGGGGGGGAGCAGCATGGGTTGCCTTATATAACAACACGATATCTAAAACATCTTTTATTCAATGCCGAGACATGTAGCAGTGGTTATTGTTGGTAGTAGCGCCAACACTGGTTTCTTCGTCTTCCTCATCTTGCAGAAGGCGATACTTTCAAACTATTTACCTTTGAATTTTTAGCGGGGAAGGCGAATTGTTTTATAGCAGAAATTGCATTTTCAGCTGACGGCGTTTTCAGCGGATTGCAAAGATTATCATTTTTGTCCCGAAAAAATAGTTAATGTCAAAATTTAAGTGTCTTATTTATTTTTTTGTATGTTAATGAAGACCTTAGAAAACGATTTGACTATTTATTTTAAGTAAACAGTGTATATAATTAATTTAACAGTGGAATATCTTTAATTAATCAATTAGATCTAACGGATTAAGTTTCCCAAAGTTAAGTATTTTGTTTATGTATATCCCTTAATTTTCAATGCAGTGATCCCCAAAAAACTATATTGGAGGAAAAAAACTGCAGTTAATTATAATGCGGTAGATAAAGGGTAGGATACCCAACCTTTTTATTACCGCAGCCCGAGCAACGCTTGATAATTGCACCGTGATCCACTGGAGGAGGGGGGACGTTGATTGTTTATATTTTAGACTGTTTTGATTTAATAATTTCAATTTAATTCTACTTAAATATGTCTTCAAAATAACATATAGTTACCCCCAAAAATGAATATAAAGTGATTTCCGCGGAAGTGGCACAAACCCGAGATGAATACATCAAAGTAAATAAAATGGAAATAATTTAATGTTCCTTAGGCTGCTCGGTACCATTTAAATCACGGACCGGAGGTTAGGGACCCCTGGTTTAAGGTATTATCACGTGGTCAAGATAGCCAAATAGTCACCGCCGGCGATGTTTAAGCTAAGCCAAGAGTTCAAATTGGGATTCACCTGTTATGTGGTATTAGTAATTGAAGCCTACTGTATGTTTGAACTGGTTCATGCCTTAAAGTCTTCTCGTGGTGTGGAATTTTAGAGAGAAAATAACAGTTCAGGAATCCTCATTTAACCGATTTAAAATTATAAAGTTCATTGCCAATAAATAGTTCTACAGCGCGCTATATTAATTAAAATATAAACCTATCAATAATAGCACTGAAATTTTTTTGTGATTTCAAGTTTTTATTTCCTGATAGACATCATTTACAAATTCAAATCCAAAATATTTAAAATAGCTGTTTAAATGCCACTAACTCAGCCAGCTGGGTGGCGTAATTGGTTTATAGCGGGCCTTGTCCCTCTAAGGTTGCGGGTTCGACCCAGGCCCAAGTCGGTGGATTTTCCTGATGCAGGAAATCGACAGCATCACATAGTAACAATTAAAAATCTGTTGGTCTGAGCGGGGTTGAACTTCCAAACCCCACCCTTGTGTATGCCTTTGGATCTGAGATTATAAAGTATGAAAGTTTTTAGATCGAATTATTTTTTTAAACTATTCTATCATTTAAAAATTAATTACTTTGTTAAAAATGCATTTTTGAAAACAAAATGAAATTTTTTTTCTTTCTTATACCTTCAGTCAAATCTGATTATGAATATCTGTCTTTTAAATTCAGAAATAGGAAAATCCAGGCGTAAGCATAAAAATCCCTACATTTGCTCCAACTGCATATAAAAATTCCCTTTTACGTCTGAAAGGGTGAAGCCGAGGGAAAAAATTAATGCAAGATAGAGGGAAATATGCCGGATATGCGCCGGATGGGGCCATGGATCATTATTACCGGAATCCGGTTCGCGTAGGAGTGATTGAGTGACCCGATAAATAAAAATATTCTTCTATGGATATTAAAAATCCCATTGATCTGGAGGAGCTATTAATAGATGAGGGGAGGAGAAACTAATTTTTTTTTAGTTTCTTTTTTTAAAAAGGTTTTCTTTGGAAACAAAAATGTTGTTGAAAATGAAGAAATATTTAATATATCCTATTTATTCTGCGTATCAGAGGAGAAATGTTATAGAATGATTTATCAGCGTTTTGGCTTTCTTCTTCATTTTAGTAAAAAGAAGAAAAAGAGATTTAAAGTTATTTTATTACTTTTTTTTTTTAATATAAAGGTGTTTGAAGTGTGCATGGAATTGTGGCAGCTCTCAAGAGAGATTACTTTATTTAATGTAATTGAAGAATCTCTGTGATAAAAATTTAAATATAAATAAATTTTAAAATTTTAAAAATGGGAAGAACAACAAAAGTAAAACTGAGATTTTATTATTACCTGTTGATTCAAAGATAACGTGCCCCTCAGGGGGCTCACCTTCTTTAGGTGGGTACGGGTGTCACAATCCCGAGGTACCCTCTAGTGATCTTTTCCTTTTCCCAAGGGGTTTACTATCTTTGGTAAACACGGGTGTCACGACCCCGGGGTACCCCAGTGATCCTTCTCTATTTTCGACCCTCCATCTTGTCATCCAATTTCTTCTTTTCTTCTTTTCCTTTCCAGACCACAGACCTATGAATGTTTGGCGCAGTATAGCCAAAACTAGCTCTTGCGCCATAAAACACCAAACTCAACTCAACTCAACTCAACTCAAAGATAATGTGACCATTTTCAGAGCATCATACATTTTTATTGAATAAAGTTATTTACCTAAAATTTTCAGTGTGTGGCTTCATTTAGCATAGTATACTTTTAAGTAAACGTTTAGTCAAGCCAAAACAGCTTTCTCGAACATTTTTGGGGGAATTTTTCTTCCTTTTTGATTGCTTTTTGAAGCCCTTGAAGTGTTCTTACTTTACATCAATTTAATTGTTTTTTTAAGTATCCCCTTAAAAAATATTCGCAAGGAACACATTCGGGGGATGGGGATTGTAGCTATTTCTCATAATGAAAAAAATTTATTTATTTTTAATTTTTAGCAATTTTGTAGTTGATTTTGCAGTATGACTTGGTGGGAAAAAAACCTTTCCTCGAAGGTAAAGACGTTTACTTTCTTTGAACATGTGCTTCAAAACTTTTTGCCGATAGTATGTAGCATCAATTTTAGCCTTTGGTTCAACACAAAAAAAAAAAAAAAAGGTTTTTTTAAACCTTGAGAAAACATTTCCATCCATACCATAACATCTGACGGCTAACTTGACTTTTTCAAAACAGCTGCGAATTTGCGACGCTTTTCGCGTGAAATATGTTGTACCTTCGTTTCGCCTATTGTGGATGACAAACGAAACAGTGCTTTACCTGGAGTTACCCATGTTTTGCATCTACTTTTGTGTAACATTAAATACAAAAGCCAAGAGTGTTTTCATCGTTTTTCTACGGTCTTTGCTGACGTTTGACGACAGACTTGTTTATTCACCTCTTTATAGCCAATTTTCTTTATCTGACGACAAATTGTTGATTGTGATACCTGTAGATTCTTTGCCAAAGTTCTTTGAGGCAGAGGATTTTCTACTGCGATAATTATTTTCAACTTCTTTTTTTATCTTTTTTATTAAGAACTTCCTTTCGTTCACATTTTTTCCCTGGAACTTTTGATTGCGAGCCAAATATTAGTTCGTTTCAAATTTTAGATTGTTATACATTAGAAAAATGTCTTTTTTTTTTAAATTTTTAGATATTTTATTTATAACAGAATTTCAACAAATATTCTTTAAAAGCCTTAAAATTCTGTTCCGGGTTTGAGAATTCAATTTCGGTACAATAATTTACTCCCACTAATATAAATGGTTAGATTGGTAATTTAAATATTTCATTTTTAAAAGAAAACCAGTAGTGAAACGATAGAAATTCACCATAAATAGTTATATGCATTTAAAATTGGTCATACTTATTTTGAATCAACCAGTAAGTTTATTTTTAATATAGGGAAAATTGAAAATTTCCTCAAAAACTAATTAAAAGGAATATTTTTAGAACATTATTTTAGTTTTTAGATTTGAATTCCCTGACACACACAGTTATAACGTGGTTTCATATATTTAGCTGATATTTAGAGTCAGTTAAATTAGAATATACATAGAAAATTTTCTTAAAAAAAGGAAGAAGGAATTACATAGTTTTTTAAAAAACATTCTCCTTGCATAAAAAAATTCATCCGTACTAATAAAATTTTGCCTATATAT
>BMAV01023887.1:72062-106077 GCA_019973955.1 Trichonephila inaurata madagascariensis
GAAATTCGTATTCGTTTAGATTTTATGAGCATGGAACCGAGTGAACGTCGGGTACAGTCTCGAGCGAATGTATAGGAAGGTACAGTGGTGGCCAAAATTGTGGACATTTTTTAAAATTGTTATGCTTTTTAAGTTTGTATGCTTACAGAAAATTTTATGTTGTATAAAATGCCAAGTATTTTATATCATTTTAAAGAAAATATAATACTGAATTCAATACAAGAAAGAAAATTCAAATATTTTCAAAGCAAAAAAAGTTATGCTGTAATAGCTGTCGATATACATTAGATAATGATGATAGCAGTGAGTTATCAGAGCTTAGTAAGGTTGCCTTTATTCTTTGTTACAGCTTCACTTTGATGTTTCATTGAGCTGAAAATAGTTTTATAAGCTCTTCCTTCGTTATTACAGGATGCCAGGAAGAAATTATATCCTGAATTAGTTCCTTTTTATTTCATGGGTACTTTATTCGGACAAGAATTTTCAAATGGTGCCACCAGTTTTCGATAGGATCGAGTTTAGGACTGTTTCCTGGCGAGGAAAATAACTCAATGATCTTAGAACGGTACCAGTCTTTCAATTACTTTGCTGTGTGGCAAGGAGCAGAATCTTGCTGAAAAATAAATGAAGCATTATTGGTAAATAGATCCCTGATGGAAGGCAAAGTTTTGGGTTCTAGAATGGTGTCAATGTATTTTATGACATTTAGTGTCCCATCGATGATATGAAGGCGACCTATGCCACCTGCTGATATGCATGACTAAATGATAAAACTATGTGGGTACTTCACAGTTGCCTGGATGCAGTCAGGATGTAGCATTTCTGCTATTCTACGTCTTACATATTTCAGGCCATCCCAACCGAATAACGAAATTTTAGTTTCGTCCGTCTTTATAACATGTGGTTAATAATCATTTGTCCAATTAATGCGTTTCATTGCCCACTTTAGTCCCTTTTAGCGCTTCTGTAAATCGAGATCAAGCTTTTTTCGTAGAATTCTACCTCTTAGTTTAACCTACTTCCTGCTAATCTTCTCCTGGTTGTTTTTGAACTGACAGAAACACCAGCATCATTCAAATCCCTTCTGACGACCGTTGATGACATTCTTCTATATTGGTGACATAAAATTTTTGTCCTTCTGTCTTTAACAGATATGGTGTACTTTTTTAGGCTTTTTCCTGCTTTGTTTTTTATTAAAATTGTCTCCTAGCATCCTAAACAAAACGTTCATTCTCCAGATGAGTGTAGTCACTGAATACCCACCTGTTATGTAATTTTAACAAAAGAAATACCACTTTCTCGTCACACATGTGTCCAATCTACTCTTTTATTGGATGTCGTTGCTTTTTGACTAAATATCGTTGTTATCCTGGCCAGAAAACAGTCCTGAACTGAATCCTATCGAAAACGTGTGGCACCGTTTGAAAACTCTTGTCCGAATGAAGTGCCCATCAAATAAAAAGGAACTAATTCAGGATATAATTTCTTCCTGGCATTATTTAATAACTAAGGAAGAGCTTAAAACTATTTTCAGTTCCCTCAAACTTCAATGTGACGCTGTAATAAAGAATAAAGGCAACCTCACTAAGCTCTGAAAACCCACTACTATCATCAGTATTTAATGTACATCGACAGTTTTATTGCTACATAACTTTTTTGCGTTACAAATATTTGAACTTTCTTTTTTTGTATTGAATTCAGTATTAAATTCTCTTTAAAAAGATATAAAATACTTTTATACATTTTGTGCAACATATAACTTCCTATAAGCCTACAAACTTAAAAAACTTAAGTTAAGAAAAGTGTCCACAATTTTGGCCACCACTGTATGTTAAAAATCGAATGTATAGGTCACGTACAGAAGAGAATGGGGACTCGACTCCAAAACATCCGAAAACTAAAAAGCTTGGTGGAAAAGGCGAACTCCCACAGTCATTAGTGGAAAAGATCAGCACTTATTATTGAATAGAGATTCCATTAAAGGTAATTCTTCCCTTCTGATGGTCATGAACGAAGCAGGAATTGTAGTAGGCAGGCAAAGTTTCAACTATATGCCGAACAAATGGATAACCAGCGCGTGAGCCGGCAGAATCAACGTAGTTTATTGGAATCGAAGGAAGGTCGGAAAGCACTGATTCAAGCGCAAAACGAAGTCTATGAGGAAGAAGGATTGCTGTATGGTGCTGGAATCGCCGATTAATCGGTAAGTATTTTACATGATGTTAACTTCTTTGGATTTCTAGTTTCTGAGAATTTATTTTTCAGACGCGTTTATCTCGAAAAGAATTTTCATATTTGCGTGGATTCTAACTCAAAAAGTATAGAACCGATCATTATGAAAATTGATAGCATTCTTCATAAAATTACGAATTATATGAACCAACTTGTGAGATGATATCGTGATTTTAAGGGTATTTTTTTCTTTGCATAATTAGAGGAACAAAATCGTGAAAATCGAAGCAAATTTTTCCAACGCCTGCATAATTTTTAATTTTTACCTGCATTGAGGTTCATATTCTTAGAAAATAAGTTGTTCATGTAAAATCAAAACTTTTTTGATTTCAGATGTAAATCAGAATGGCTACACTGCACGCGCAATGGGAGAACTATACTAATAACCTTCAGCGGTCATCACAGCGTTATATTGTTATAACTGGCTGAAATGTTTTGAAAAAAATTACAAAAGCTTATCGAAATATAAATGAAATGATGTCAAAATTTGTTTGAATTCTAATTAATTCTTCCCACCCCCAAAAAAATCCCAAAAAATCAGTGTCAGCCTCCTGATGGGGTTTCCCCCCCTTAATATAAAATTATTTTTTAAAGTTGAAAATATACAGTGTTTGGACAATGTTTTTTTTTTTTACCTTCAAAATTTCTTTTTGATGCATAAGATATAAAAAATGAATAGAAATTAATTTTTTAAAAAAAAAGTGTGAGTAAAGTGTGAGTTCCACATAACAAACTTTTTTTCGAAATTTAGCGACTTCGTTAAATAGAGGCCTGACTGTATATATATATCTTCCTATTTCAAATGAAAGCGTTTCCACACAGCAGAAGAAAAGGGAAACGCAATATCCTCTTTCCAAGCAGCGCAACTGATACATACCAAACAATATTGGCACCAAACGAGAAAAAGATGACGAAACAAGCCTCTCACGTTCCCTGTTTTTATTCTCTCCTTGAACCTCAATCTACTCGGCAGGGGGTCAGTCGAATTATTAAGTTGGAAACGTGGGCAGAACCTCTCGTTTTGCGTGAAGACCGTCGCAGGATGGGGTATGTTTAAATGACGCGAAATAGAGACCAATAAGGCGGGACGCGATAAACAGAAGACTGCAAAGGTCATAAGTTGTCGTTGATATTAGACAAGGAAAAGAATGAGGAAGAATACGCCGACGGTCTTTTTTTTAAGGCAAGGAGGGAGCAAATGAAATGATGAAATTGACTGGATGATGAGTGATAGCTCGAAAAACGAGTTAAAATTTATTTTTAATGATAGTTAGCGAAATGAAATATTAAGCACGAGTAATGCAGTGTACTTAGCATGGGGCCGGCTCTAGCAGATTTGCCGCCCCGGACAAAAATGAAAAATGCCACCCCTCTCTCCAGAGCAAAAATTTATAATTGAAAAAGATAAATTGTTCACATATATAAACACATTTAAAACTTGAATAATTCTTTCGAACAAACAGCAGCATATATATATATATAATTTTAAGTCTTAAAAAATATATAAAACAGTTCGAAATTAAGGACTGAATAATTACTTATTATTTAAACCGAGTAAAATGTAAGAGAAGGAATCGCCCTTTTCAGCACAAGCCAATTTTTTCGAAATAGATTCTATTGATGATAAGAATCGCAAGCGCTCATTTTAACTTATAGTAACTACACACAAAACTGAAATAAAACATCTCCTGTGGTTCCCTATCTACCAAAAACTCTTATTACCCCGTCCTCTTAGGGATAGCTAACACCGGACATCGTATGGGTGCAAGGAATGTCCATTGTGATCCCACACCTGGATGGGGAAAAATTTACTTGTGAAAAATATGTAAACATATCAATTTCATCATTTAACATATGCTTCCGCCTCGAAAGCTTCAAGTTTCAACATAAAAGAAAACTGATATTAAACATACAGAGTACAAAATAAGGAAATAAGATACGTTTAATGAAATACCAAATTCCCACACAATAATATTCAGAAAATACATAAAATTTTTTGTAACAAAAAAATATATTTTTCTCCAAATTCGATCCAAATGCCGCCCCGGGCAGGGATCCGGTTGTGATACCCCCGGGCTGTCGGTATCATCTCTTCCTCATCCACGCGACCTAAGTTTGTAGGGATAAAAGACTGACCACTCAAACCTTCCACAACACAAATTTAGTTTATTATTATCTCAATTTATATTAAGCAATGCAACACAAGTCTTAGAGGGAAATGATCAGGAGTGATAAGGTGGCCGCGGTAGCCGAGTGGTATAGGTATCGGACCGTGGTTTGCCTTGTCACGAGTTCGAGCCCAGTACCACTAAAGACCCGCCGTGTAGGGCAGCGATGCACGTTAAATCTGTCGAGAGCTGAAACGTCCTCCCGTTGGTGTGGCGTGGTAGTTAGGAGAGGGGGGGTGCCAGCTCAGGTGTCGTCCACGTCACTTGACCATGGTTCAAAATTACGTGGACCGTCGCCAAAAGCCCTCGTGTAGCTAAACAGTGCGACGTTAATAATCACTCACTCACTCAGGAGTGATAAGACATAAATAACAGTTCTTAGCAAATAGCGCATTAAATCCTACTCACTATCTTTATGATAAATTAACCACCGAATCTATATATCTCTAGCCGATTCCTAAGCTAACTAGAGTCTGTTCTATCATTAAAGTTTAATATTATATCGCTTACCGATATTCCACGACGCGAACAGCTATCAATCTTTATATCCCCTATATATTACTGTAATCTAACTTGATCCGGCAACCTTCGGGCTTCGAACCCACTTCTATATGCCTCTTATAATACTTCCTAAGACTCTCCTTAGCCTTCCTCGCAAATGCTAAAGCTCCAATATATATAATCATTCCTAATTTGCATATCGCGTTTTCTTCTTGAGTTGGTTGGAATGAAATGCCATTCTGACTCCAAAGATTCCCCAAGAGGATTTTAGTGAAAGGCGCGATAAAGCCCAGTCACACGGTTTGTTCGGCCCTAGAGCCGCTCCTGTACTTTGCAAAATGAGAATTAGGTAATACAGTAATACCCCAAACTTACGCAATAGGTAGGACTGAGCGATAATAGCGTAAGTCGGGGTGTAATTTCTCATATACATACATATAAATTGTTTTTAGTGGGGACCAGAGACAAAAGAAAATAATTTAGAACAAAAAGTGCTCTAAATTAGTTTTTAAAATCCTAGTAACACAAATACAAAATCGCAAACCGAAGTTTTTTTATGTAGAAGAGTCAATAAAATCTAACACAAGTATATATAGTCTGCGCAAGCTCAAAGATTTTTTTCACCTGCAAAAAATTTCCTCGTAGTATGCTAGTAATTTTTGTATTCCTTGTTTTGTTGAAAAAATACGCTCTTCGTTGGAGTATCTAAAGTTTGTATAATCCTTTTTTAAAATTAAACTGATGCCTTCTGTCGAATTCCCAACCGTCATTCGATCTTCTGATTGAAATGGGTCTAAAGACTCAAGTTATTCAATGTCTTCCTCACGCATTTCTATGAGCTCATTCATTGCCAGCTCCAGTTTGAGGGAGAGGAGAGAGAGAGAGAGAGAGTTCAGCAGCATTTCTTGAACGTCATCACTATCCACTTCTGAATTTATTTGCCTAGCAAGATCCGACTTTTTCAATTAAATTACCAATTTTATAAGGCTCTGGCACTGATTCCGCCTAAGTTTCAGTGTTAGAAAGAAAAAAAAAAGGCAAATGGACGAGATTTAAAAATCGCGTAACTATGAATTCGCGTAAGTCGAGGTATTTACTGTACAATGCTCGATTTCAAATAGTTGGAAGAGTTTCTGCATCATCCCAAAATAAGAGTTGAAACCTCATTGAATTGAAAATTGGCATTATATCGATTGAGGAAGCGGTAGTGCGAAGTTTTACTTTGAAACAACATATTAAGATTTAATCACTGGCGTTGTTAGTCCTGAGTGGGCCCCATATAAAAATTCCTTGGTGGCTCTTTTTGTTAGGCTTTCAACATTTTGCAATTTATTCTTGCACATTTTGGGGCCCCGTATCATTCAAACGGCGGTTGCTACGCCCCTGGATTTAATATTAGGTTGATGCATGTAAATTGTGGGATTTTCTTTACAAGTGAACGTTTGTCTCCCTGTTTTCTATCAGCAGCGGCTCTAGGGCCGGACAAACCAGACCCCTGTCTGGGGCGGCATTTAGGAATTAAATTTAAAAAAAAATTTTTTTTTTTTACACAAAATTTGATATATTTTCTAACATAATATTGAGTGTTGATTTGGTATTTCTCATTTTAGAGGTACCCGACTACGTTCGAAACAGTGATTTGAAAAAAGCGCATAAATGGATAATTTTCATGATATTTAGTGTCACTTAGAATACATGTATAAAATTGTTTTAAGGACATTATGAAAAAAAAAATTATTTAAATACAATATTTTGGCAAAAAAAATTAACTTAGAATAATCTTTTTTCAAAACGTTCTCCTTTAATAAAAAATGCTTTTATAATAATATTTTGCTTATATAAAGTCAAGACTTCTCCATAGAGTCTGAACTAGGATTTTTGAAAAAATTCACATTTTCAGAGTTACAACCCATTAAAATAATTATCAGCCTTTTTTTCCCCTTAAAATTTCTCCCCTCTGTTGTAGTAAAATATGGATGAATCCACTTCTAAGTTATATATTTAAAAAATTGTAGTTGAGCCTCTGTACAGAGGTCTGAGCTATATACAGGCAAAATATTATTATAATAGAAGCATTTTTCATAAAAGGAGAATGCTTTGAATATTGGAAATTCTATGTTCATTTTTTGTCAAGATATACTTAAATAATTTTTTATTGTAATAATATTCTTAAAACAATTTTATATACGTTATCTAATCTAAGTGACACTAAATATCCATTAATATGCTTTTGCAAAATCATGGTTCCGAACATAGTTGGATACCTTAACGTATCTTATTTCCTTTTTTGCACTCTAAGTTTTAAGTCAGTTTTCTTTTATGTTGAAACTTGTAGGATTCGAGGTGGGAGTACATGATAAATCATGAAATTTGATATATGTTTACACATCTTTCACTAGTAACTTTCTCCCCATCTGGGAGCGGGGTCACAAAGGACATTCCTTTCCCCCATACGATGTCCGGTGTCAGCTATCCAAAAGGAAACAGGGATAAGAATATTTGGTAGAAAGAGAGCCACGGGAGAGAGATGTTTTATTTTAGCCTTGAGTGTAGTTACTATAAGTTAAAATAAACGATTGTGATCCTCACCATCAGTCGACTCTTTTTCGAAGAAATTAGCCAGCTGAAATAGTCGATTCCTTTTCTTAAATAGTTATAAAATAATATATATATATATATTATGCTGCCTTTTTGTTCACAAGAATTACTCAAGTTTTATTAATGCATATCTATGTAAATAATTTATCTTTTTTAATTGCAATTTTTTTTTGTTCTTTTGAGAGAGGAGCGGCATTCTCCATTTTTGTCTGGGGCGGCAAAACTGCTAGATCTGGCTCTGTTTCGATAGGCTTTAGGTTTTGCCATAACATCGTTTATATTTATATTGTCTATCAGCAGTTACATTTCAACAAAAAATTTTTTTAAAGTGTCCAATTTTATTATTTCTCTTGAATTTCGTAAGGTTATGATTTCAACCGACATTTGTTAAATTTTTTTATATGAGTATAAACTTGGTAATAATGTTGCAAGAGCTGCATGCAATATAAAGCAGGCATTAAGGGAAAATACTGTTAACGATTGAAAAGTGCAACGTTGAATTGAAAAATTTTGGGTCTGGTGATTTTTTCCTGCAAAATGAACCGTGTGGAAGACCTGAAACAACGGTAAAAAACATGCAATATAAAAATATTTTTTTAAGTCAATTCCTACTTAGATCAACAAAGACAAATTTTACTTTAGCTACATTTTATTAAATGGTTACAATTAATATAAATATGTATATACATGACAGAATCACAACATTAAGTGTGTAATTAATTCTTATTAATTATGATTAAAGTGTAGTATTGTCATCCAAAACAATCATGTCTATAAAATTTCAGTTCAACTGAATGCTTTAAAACGTGAGGAAAAAATCTTTTAAAGTTTTGACCTCCAAGTCACTAAAAATGAAGCCAGCGTGGCTGTATCTGTAATTCTTTAAATAATTAGTTTCAGTCAATTAATTTTAATTAATTATAGTTAAATTATCTTCTTTTTACCCCAAAAAATATTGTATATAAAATTTCAGCTCAATTAAGTGCTTTAAAAAGTATTTTATTAATAATTGAAAATTCCACCAAGATAAATATACAGAGAGTGTGTGCTAATAGTAGGAATTGAATGCTGCTCTGAAAGTACTGGTGGAAACGAAACCAATTGTATCAATGAAATTGATAATGGAATGCATGAAAAATTGAAAATTACACCCCCATCACTTGTTAATCGGCAGAGCCCAATATTTCTCCACGACAACGCTTGACCGCATACATTGTACAAATCAATTGCAAAATTGTAAATAAATCAAAATGTGAAGTATTGCAGCACCCAACTTATTCACCGGATTTTTCACCAACCAACTTTCTTTTTATTAAAACGTTTAGAACAGTTTCTACGGCCTAAGCAATATGAAAATGAAGACACAGTCTGAAGAATTCCATATCAGAATTTCTTTAATACAGGCATTTGTGCATTAAAATCTCATTGGAAAAAGGATATTGATGCAAATGGATCATATTTTGATTAAATAAACAGCTTTTGAAAAAAAAGATATGCAGTTTTAAATATTCACTTAAAAATCTAGCATTTCATCCGTATCAACCTAATAGGATAAAATCTCATTTAAGAACTTACAGCTGGCTGTATTTAAAGATAGAAATTATTTTGTAAAGATCATGTCAATCAAATTTTTGAGTCCTTTTAGTTGTAATTCTATATTAAATGTCAATAAGGATAAATTAATTCTGAAGATAAATGTATATTTAACTATGTTTAGATTTTACTCCAAATACTATTTATAAACTAAACTTTTAAAGAAAATTTAAGCTACGTCAAGATGAAAATCAAAGATAAAAATTAAATGTCATAATTTTTTTTTAAATGACATAAAATAAATCACAATTTAAATTGTGGAATTTTAAATATAAATTCAGATAGTCAAATGCATATGAAGTAAGATATATTCAAATTAATGTCATTATAAAGCTACACAAGGGATATTTGGATGAATCTCATGAAAACCCAAGTTACAGTAAAATGTGATGAGAATATTTATGATATATCATATTATGCAATGAGCCTTCATTACTTCGTATGATGAATTTTAAATGAAATCTGTCCTCACAAGCCAATAGCATAACTTGAACATCATTGGCAATAAAGCTTGTGATTTTGACCCTTTAAATTCTGTAGACAAATGTTATTAAATAATTGAGGCATAAAGAAATATTAAATACTGACGAGCTTTAATAAAACATAGTTTTTAATCATTTGTATGGCTATTATTCCCAGTATAGTGGTTAGTGACGCTGACTGCTATGCCGTAGGGACTGGGTTCGAATCCTGAAGAAGACATGGATGTTTGCAAATGTATAGTGCCTTTGTGGCATGGGGATACTCTTAAATAGCCATTGAGATGCAAGTCCTCTCGTGAGGTTGGTGGCAGGGGATGAGAGGTAGGAGGCCCCTGACCATCCCCCAGGGTGTTTTCCCTCAAAATTGGTGAGGAACCGAGCTAAATCGTACTGTCACCTGTATGGTGCTCAAGGCTATGGCCAAAGACAGGCGTACATCTATCCCCTGGACATGATGAATTTCATGGGCCTTGATCTGACGCAGTCGAGATCAGGTGGCATTAGCAACAACTTTTGCTCAATGAAGGGGGCGGGCATTTAACACATTCTAAATTAAGTCACATTCATGTTTAAGATGAAGAAATGCAAGTTTGGTTTCTTAAATAAAAATAATGTTTCAGTTATAATTGATACAATTTACTTCATAAACTTTGTGAATGAATGCAGGTGAACTTGTTAGTTACAATTTCTTTTAAAACTATGGATTTTATCTAGAAGCAATTATTAATGTACAAATTAACTTTGTATCTGGTTAAAAGATCAAGATCAATACTTGTATAACATTTTTGGGAAGCAATAACAAAATACACCATTATGATCATTCAAATATAAATTTTGAGTGATTTTAAAAATTAAGCAACCATAAAAGTATATTAAAAAAATTGATTATATTTATCTATCAAAATAATGATGTAATACTCATTATAAATTATTTCATCAGTTTCAGAAACATTATTGATGAAAAAGTGATACATAAATTTTTACAAATAAGGAGGAAAAGTGATAATTATTGAATATTTAGAGACATTTAATAATTTGAATTGATTATTCTACTCCAAAGCTCTCAGATTCCATTTTTTTAAAAAATTCTGATATATTAATTAAATATTTTGGTAATAATATTGTTAGATAAATGTATTTTGAAGATAAAATACTATATCCAGATAAATTTTAACTCATATGGTGGCATATATGTGTAAAATTATTATTATTATTTTTTTGTAAAGATTTAAAGTATTCAAATCATGGGTAAATACATTTATACAGAAAAATAATGTATATTATTAATTGTTATTATTTAATCAATCATATTTTGCAATTTAATATTATCCATGACTAAGCTCGTGCATAGAATATTTAAGTGTTATGCACAAATATGAGTTCAAATTAAAAATATTTTTAACTTAATATGAAAAAATATTTTGAAGTTAAATGAAAGTAACCAACTAAAATAAAATAAATTGAATAACCAGGTTACTTTTATCCAAGTTCAGTTATAAAGTTTAAATTTTTTAAAAAAACTAAAGACCCATTTTTGTTTATCAAAGATTTTTCCCATGCATAACATTTTGATAAGAATAGCATCATGTAATAAATATTAAAAAACTGAATCTCACAGAGAGAGAGAGAGTTTTTAGTTTTATAAATAAATAATTTTTTAATAACTTTTATAAACAAATATAAGTTTTATATATTTTAAAGTACTCAATGAAAATTTTGGACAGTTGGTCCTAAATATTGTGTAAATAGTTTATTTACCATTGATATCTTTCAAGTATAAAGTTTTACATTTTTTTTAAAAAATGACAATTTGATTTTTTTTTAAAGTGCAATACAAAATTTTAGACTCCCATATACTGATATAAATATAAAAATATATATGTACATTATCACTCTATAAAGTAATCTGTATGAAAACATAACAAGTGCTACCAATATTTGATTATAATAGATTAGCCACTATTTGTGAATTGAAAAAATAGCAATATTTGTTCTCATTTCCATTACAATTTCATTTCTTTGCCATATATGTACTTTTTTTCCTTCATAGAAGCAATGTTTTCACTTGCTCTGGTGTTCTGGGAAGTAAAAGTTGAGGTTCAAGGTAATTATTGCTAGGTAAATTCACAGCTTCATAGATTTGTGTATAAGCATTACACAATAATTCCATGGAACGTTTCCTTAACGTTTGCCTAAAGAAAAATGATAAAAAGAAAACTTAAACAAAAGATAACAAAAAAAAAAAAAAAAAAATCATACATAAATTTTAGAGAATATATATGCTTTGAGAGACTTTTAAACATTTCAAACCATGTTTAAAAGTTTACATAAAGTAACAGAAAGTTTTTGCACACACGTTTTCCTCATTCAAATTTTAATTTAATTTAAAAATCTTTGCTTAAATGATTAATGCATTCAAACCATATACTATTTACAACCAACCAATATTAAAATTAAAAGCAGTTAGAGATAAAATATTCTTATATATTTAATACAATTTCTTTCTTTCTTTTTGAGGAATCATATTTTAACTTGGAAGTTTTTCTAAAATTTTTAAATATTTCCTTAATTTAATTAATCCTGATTAATTCTCAAAGTTTTGGAGTTGAAAGATAATTTTTCATCTTGAAACATTTTGGATTGAATTGCTGAATGCTGTTCTTTGCAAAAAGAGATGCATTTAGATTTAAATGAATCAACAATGTATACATATAGTTAATTATTCTCTACTATAGAGACAGAAATCAACAGAACACTAAAGATAAATGAAACTTAAAAAACCAGAACTGACTTAGGACAGCTCTTATATATAAAATAATTCATATATAAAAGGGGTTTAATAAGTTTTGAAATAATGGGTAGAATTTCCGTAATATATATGTATAGTGAAATACGTTTAATGTGAAAATGCTTAGGACAAAATATCAGTTAACATGAAATAATATAATGGTCCCATCAAACTATTATGTATTTTAATTTATTTTATCTCTAAACATAAAAAGATTTCCCTTCTGGGAGTAAACATAATACAGAAAACACCTGCACCACAGGTGAGATTTAAGAGGAATGTGAAATGAAAGACAGGTGGTTTCACATGTTTCGTCGAAAGAGGATAACTTCGCTTTCAAATTTCCTGGGAAAAGGCTGCGGCACAAGCTAATTTTGTTTATCTAAGCTATTTTCCTCCACCGCCCCTACAAATACCACATAAAAACATCTCATCTGTTGGTTTTGGAATTTGGTGGGTACATTGCAGTGTGAGTAACAATCATTGAGTTTGGTTTGTGGTTTTTTTTCTGTTTCAGAAGAAGTTTTTATTAGAACATTGGCAAAGAGCTCAGGGGGAAGGAAACTTCTATTTTGCTTAAAATGAAGATGGAGCTTCTTAAGGCTGTTGATCAAAACAAAAGAAAATGGAAATCTGTTAAGATTTTTAGATTGCAAACTCTACATCATGAACAATAATTAAAAAAAGAGAGCAAACTACAGAAATGTTTCTAAAAACTCATAAATTTATTGTTTTTCAAAAAAAAAACCTTTAAAATTTTGTATTAAATTTCATTAAGTTCTTGCAAATGTTTTTTTTTTTTAAATTTATTTTTGTTAAATACATGCATATATATTTATATCTACATAAACAAAAAATGTACTCTAATAAATTTAATTTCATTAAATATATGCTTTTTTTAATTAACAAATTCATTTAACTTGAACAAATATTTCAGCCCCCTCAGTTTCATATTAAACAATTTTCACTGTATATATTGTAGAAAAATATGCTAACACAAAAGTAAGCAAATCTAAAAGAGCACAGTAGATCAAAGAGTACAGTCAAATATATTGACAGTAAAAACCCACAGCACAATACCTCCTATTTAAAACTTCAATTATTTATCAGGTTTTTTCTGAGATTTTAAATAATTTGTTTTCAGTGGTGCATACAAGAAATTTTCAAGGGGAGGAGGGGGTCAAGGGTTGAAAGTCCACTGATAGTCAGGAACAAAAAAACAGTAAAAAATAAATTATTAATGACAAATACTTACTTAAAATTTATGAACTACATACATAGAAATATAATGAATCATAAAAAAAATCAAGGATGGTGGGGGAGGGGGGGGGTCCTTACATGAGAATCCCCTATTATGTGCACCACTGACTATTTTAAAAATTAAATTTGTATCCAATCTCAGTTACATGCTCTCTCCTAAATTTCAGAAGTTTTTTGTTTATGGAGAGGAAATAATATTAACATTTTATATAAAATAGATAATTGAAACATTTTAATTCAAATAGAAAATGGAAAAGCAATAAATTATTGGCAAGTTGCATCATAATAATCTTTCAATATCTTGACACTAAATCGCACAACATGCCATTTGTCTTAAATTACAAAATGCACATACAGATCCAAAAAAAGAAGAAAAAAAAAATATATTGACAATTTTGAGCTGGAACGAGGCAAAATTTAATAAAATTACTTTTGAAACAATGATTAAAAAATTGTTTAAAAATTATATTAAATAAGTAACAAATAATTTTAGTATAATGTTGTATTTATTTTGTATCATATAATTATTTACTACATTTGTTTTAAATAAAAATTACAATTTTAAAAAACTAAATAACACACTTTTACGGTTAATTGAACTAAATTGTAACTTAATCTTTTAGCCGCCAAATTTAGAAATGGGATCTGGAATTAGTCGCCAGATGTGGGATGGGAAATCATTAATCCTGATTAGGACCACGGAACAAAATTATTAAATTATTGTATTGACATCGGTCCTGGACAAATAAGAAAAATTTCGAAATAATCTGACCTTTTAAAGTGGGTAAAAATTTAATTAAAAGATTCCGTTACATACAAGTGAAGCTAATAAAAGGGTGTTAAAATGCACAAAGTCTACCAATTTTTTAAGAATCTGATTCAAAAGAAAAAGTTACAATCAAATACATTTACATACAGTATCTTTAAATGAAAATGGTACAACTAATCATTAAATAACATTTGTTGAACATAAATATAAAGTACTTTTTCAAAAATACTTTAATATTACTTTAAAAAATATATTTCACTTTTGTAATAATAACAAATCAGGCTAAGTTTGATCTATTGATCAAGATCTGTTCAACCATATTAAACAAGATCCATTTTATAAGATGTGTGATTTTCTGTAAATTAATTTACTTAAATTTCCATTTTAAAATATGAACCAAAAACTCTAGATAATGTAAATTTAATTTATTGATTACATTTGGACAATCTTTTAAATTAAATATGTGATAGCTTAATAGAAATAACATTATACATCATATGGAAATTAAAACGTTTGGGGCCCATAATTTGTGGTTAAAAAATAAATTTCACAAATTTATCGTGAATTTTGACAACTGTATATTTCTGCGTTTTTGCTAAAATTTTTTGGAACTTTTTAAAAGTAAAGGTAAGGGGGTTGGCATCTATACAGATCCCCTAATTTCAGGGGGAAAAAAATGGTTTTTTTTATGTTCCATTAGTCATGTACAAGCAATTTTAATCTAGCTTTTTGGGTGTTTAGAATAGAACTTTTATTCTAAAAGAAAAAAACGTCACATAAATCTTTCTAAGTCAGTGTCAGAATCTGAGTTTCCAAATAGTTCATAAAATTCAAATTCCCTCAGTAGCACGTCTAATGTACATGATTATAATTTGGTGAGCTTTTCTTCCAGGGCATGAAACAATGGTTGACAGTTTCATGCTTCCTTTTTTTGATTTTGGCAACACCCCTAATTCAAAATGATTTTTTGGATTAGTTTCAATCCACTTTAGAATCTGTTTCTCATTCCCAGAGAAATGTAGAGCAGCCATACTGTTATTAAAAATTTTCAGCAAATGTAATCACCTGTAATTTGAAATTAGTCGCATACAAATTTCACTTCTTACCCATTTTTCAAATAAACAAATGGCTTAGAAAGTAAGATTAGTACAGATAATATTATGAATGGAAAAATAATGTATTAACTTCAGATAGGGTAACCAGAAAAAATTGTAGCCATTGGTATCTGGCATTTAACCTTACATCAATTTGAATGAAAAATATTCCAACCATTTTATTGACTTGCAATATTTTTCCCCTTATAAAATGATTAAAAATTAAAGGAAATTTTTTTGAAGAAAAACAAACGCTCTTGGCTTTTATGCAGATTGGTACATATTTAGAAACATGGTATATCTTATGTATTGAATCATGAAGTTAAATTAATCAATCATATCTGAATTAAATTATGCCTTACCTTAAAGATGCAGACAAGAGAAGGATGCTTTGAGGTATTGTCAAAGAATCTGGGGCTGATAAGAAGCTATCTAGCTTTTTCTAGAAAAGAAAAACTAGTCATTGGCTTTTATATTAATAAAAAGTAAATATCACAAATGCACGTTTGATATATTTCTGATATATATTTCAAACAATAGTTCAAAAGTTTTATCACAACATTTAATTTAAAAAGATTAAAAATAAAACTTTCACTGAATTTCTCTGTAATTTAAGGCAGTGTTTCTTAAACTAGTGAGTGCGTGACTTGCAGCAGGGGTGGCCAAAAATATTAGGATTTTTGAAACACCTTTTTGTATCAAATAACTTGTTTGCAATTAACAGATAACATAAAATAAGGATACTCAACCTGTGGCCTTTTCTGAGTGTCCTGGCCGTGGTCCATTGCATATAAGAAATTCAATTATTTCAGAATAATGTACCAAAAATTTAGCAGAAAATTCTACCAATCAAGCAATGAAATCTATCAATTTGCTTTTCTTGATAGTAGAATGTAAACAAGAGGCTTGGTCGTGGATGAAAGGAAATCAAAACTACCCCATAACTCATTAAAAGATGCATAAAAGTAAATATTTTGTGTACATGTTTGATAGAAAGGTTAATATAATATTAAAGTAAAAGCGAAAAAAAAAAAGCTTTAATATTTTGATTAATTTTACTTAGGTCTTATAGTGTCCCTCCCCCATTGCTCTCATGGTGCGGCCCCCGTGAAATATCAGTCATATGTATGTGACCCAATGGGAAAAAAGGCTGAGTACCCCTGGTGTAACACATTGTATCTAAAAAAATTAAGATAAGAAAATACATACAACGAATAATTTTTTGACTTAAGTTGTAATAAAACCAATTTTTTATTTGTTTTGCACATATTTCTGTTAGTTCATACATTAGTTAATTATTCAATTTTCAACAGACTCGGGGTTACAAATGGTTTTTAATATGAAAACCTAGGAAATTGTTTGTTATGGAATTGCAAAAAAAAATTTTCAACAATTTCTGAAACTGCAATACAGTATCTTTTACCTTTCTCTACAATTTATTTATGACAGATTACATTTTCATCTTTAACAACCATGAAATCAAACTATCAATCAAATCTAAAGAATATTGAGGAACTAATTCATTCAGAGGTTCTTTCTATTATTCCAATTAGGTTTAAAACATACTTAAAAATGATCAGGAATTAAACCTTCTCACTGATACTTAAATTTTGCATATGCTGTTGTTAATAAGAGGTGATGATCTCAGAAGTGAACTCAAAAAATTACTATATTTAATAAAACAGATTATAGTTTGTGAACAATTTATAATGTGATTACATTCTATAATGTTTTTTATTTTGTTATTTAATTAAAATTTTTATATCATTATATTCAAAGGAAAAACTTAGTGCGGATGTTTATTATTGCAAAACAACAGATTACTACAAATGAATCATATATAGAAGTACCTAAACATGTGTAAACTTTGTGCAATGCCAATGGGGTCACAAAATTTTAGTACAAAATTAGGTTGTCACTCTGAAAAGCTTGAGGATCTCTGATTTAAGGCATATATTTAAAAAAAATGACTATCAACTTTAGAACACTTTTCCACTCCTAGAATGCTAACATATTTTTTTTAAAAACTTATTCAAAATGCACTGTTTGAAAATTTTTCTTAAACAGCAGTTTAATTAATGCAACTTACAAAAATAAACTAAGCACTTGATTTTTATTAATATTTTATGTTACATAAAATAATACACATTTGAAAAAAATGACTTCTTAGAAATTTATTTGTCCTTACAAATAAATGGCAAAGTTAACATTACTCATTAACAGTTTATGAACTAATATTAAAAGGATATTTTGTACAGGTGTGTGTTCTTCATAATTTTAATGCATTTCTAATGCTATAAATGAATTTACCCCTAATTTACAATGTTAGTCTGCCTTTTGTTACGTTTCATTATCAATAACTGATAAAACAGAAATATTTTGTGTTTATTCTCCCAATCCTCCCCTACCCAGCGGGTTGATTTAGTCCATGCTATGTGACCAAACTGCTTGCGCAGCTGTTATTTTCCAAAACTAGTAAGCTTTGCTCCAAGATCTATCAAAGATGGCTTTTCTTGAACACTGTTGAACGTTAAATTTTGTCAATGCTTAGGTAAAACACCAATGGAGACTTTGGAAAAGTGAAGTAAGGTGTATGGTGAATCTATCATGGGGAGATCTAAGGGTTACGAATGGCATCAGCGTTTTAAAGAGGTCTGAGAATCCATTGAAGAGAATGAACTGAGATGGACGAGCTTTGACTTCACAGTATGTGGAAAATGTTGCATTGGAGTCTGAAAGTGTTCAAAAAGATAGTCTCCAAACACTTGCACAAATTGCTGAGGTTACACACTTCTTGAAGACCTCGTTTAAGGAAATGTATTCATCGTAAATGGCCTCAGTTCAGGCAGAGTGATTACTGGTATTTTCTTCGTGACAACGCACCAGCACATCGATCCTGAGTGATAAAAAGTTCCTCGACAAAACTCGCCCTGACATGCTTCTACATTCCCCTATTTACCAGATTTAGCCCAGTGTGACTTTTACCTGACCCTCTCAAAGAAAAAACATTTACAGGGACCTTGTATTGTGCCATGCCATCAGATAAAGTGAAAGCAGCATCGTAGGAGGCCTTAGGGAAAGTTGGGAAAAATGGCTTCCAGAAGTTATACGAACGCTGGCAGAAGTGCATCGTCGCCCAAAGGGACTACCTTGAACCCGTAAGGCGCAGTGGTATCTCTCCGAAACCACCATTTCCTAAAAAATATCTCTTAATGTGCAGTGGTATTTGAATGAAACCAATAGTTCTACTGATATCTTTTATCTTTCATAGAAGATACTAGATGTCAGCACTTTACAAAAAAACTCTTCTTTCTGTGAGAAAAATGCATCATTTTAAAAACCTTTTTTGAACACTTTAAAAAAAAGTTTCTTTAGCAAATAAAAACAGATAAATATTCAAAGTAAGTTATGTACATTTTTGCTGCATATGCTGTTCATAGCATAACTAATTTTTAGAATGATAAATTATAAAAAGAACTGCCTCATAATAAGTCTTCTAAGTGGTGGTTTCAAAGGAATACCACTGCGCATTTAGAACATGAAAATTGTCCGACTTGTAGCACTCACGCGTAAGAGATATTCCCCCTTGTTTTTCTTTTTTCTGACTCAGGCAGGAAAGTAACTAATAATTTATGGGGTTTTTGCCATTGCTTTGGGGGAGGGGATTTTGTTTATATTGAAATGGTGATGTTTTTTTCGAATGGAAATTTTTTCTCATCTCATTTACGTTCTTTTTATACTGAAGGGAGGTCGAATTTTTTTTTTGGATGGTGAATATATGTTCTAATATAGCTGATACTATTTCTTTTAATATTATTTTTGCTGACCTCTTTCAATTAAATTTGCTAATATTTAATCTTTTGAAGATAATTTTTATCAGTATTATTGCATGTTTTAATAATAAAGAAACAATGAAAAATCTGGCTATTGAAGTTGATTTCAATCCCTTATAGTTATATTTTGTAATATTTAACATTTAAAATGTAATTCTAATACTTAATATTGCATGTTTTAGTAAATTTATTACAAAATATATAAAGAATAATCTTACAAATCTGATCCAAATCATATATTGTTCATCCGAGAATTATGTCGTAAGTGCGCGGTGGTACTCCTATGAAACCATGTACTGTAATTTTTTTAAAGGTATTTTCTCTGTTCTTAGGTTCTATACATTGCATTTATTAATTTTATTTTGAAAAATTCAACGAATTTATTTTTCCGCGCATCAAAGGGTTAAAGGTGGATGTGCCTTGGTGCGATGAATTATTCAGGGTAAGGTTTTATACACCTTGCCCCCGAACTTTTGGATCATACTATGTATAGTAACAATAAGAAACAAAAGAAAAATAGTGACATAAAGAAATTGTTTAATGGAATTAAGATATTCACTACATACAGAAATAAAAAGCACTAAAAATAAGAGAAATTATTTAAGAAATATATCAATACTGAAAAACTTACCACAGCTGCCTGAATAGCTAAAGCATCACATCCTGGCAGACTAGACAAGGGGCCATGTTTTGGTTGGAAATCTTGAAGAGATGTATAAAGAGCACCTAGGCCTAGTTGTCCAACAATTGTAGATGCTTGTTCACTTACTAGAGTATCCAGATGAGCATCCATCTTTTAGTAAAAATAAAATTAAAAAAAAAAGTATTTGTATTAAAAATAATAAATCATTATTTATCATAAGGATTTTAATTATTGTCAGAGGTTGTATTAACAAGCATAGAAATGCATGTAAAACCAATTCATTGTAAAGAATAAATTAAGTTAAAAGAGAAAGAATAAATTAATGATGTTAGTGTAATGAAACTCAGAAACAATGACATTGTTATGAAGTATAGTCAGCTGTTGAATGTGATGTGTATTCCATGTAATATGTGACCAATCACTGCAGTAAAATAATGTTACTTTGATTATGTGATGCAAAAATTGTTGATTACATAAATATTAAATCCTATACTGTAGATCAGGTTCATAATGACTATGATGACATCACTATATGATGGACATGTTTTGTCCTTTTTATAGTACCATATAATATGGAATATCATAAATGTGGTCCCACCGAACAGGATGTTGAAAACTTCTTGCATGAGCTTGGTGATCAATCTGATGAAATAAGAGATAATGAATTCTATGACATTGATGAATCAGGATACATATCTAATACAGAAATTTCTGACAGTCAAACAAATGTTTTGAAATTAATGTTCATTGTTTGAGATGTTCGTAACACCATCTCCAAAGATGTCCATTGCTTATGAAAATTTAACAACAGATGAACAGCTTGTAACTTTCCATTGCAAGTGCCCATTTAGACAATATTTAACAGTAAAACCAAATGCAAAATAAGGAATTAAAAAATATGCTTGATTTCTGATGTAAAAACAGCTTATATGTTCAATTTTGTTTAAACGTATACTGTATTGTGCATTTCAGGAAGACAATGTTGCTATTCATAGCACTGGCAGAACCAAGAACAATGGTTACTTGCTTACAAAATTGGCTTACATGACTGCCCAGCCTCTATACCCTAAACCACATCCATACTGAAAATGTTTGGGGATTGCCAAATACAAGCAAACAATTAGAAGTCCTCTATTGCAGAATTGAAGGATGTTACTGTACATGAATGGAACATTTTAATAAATCTACACTGACAAATATGTCAAAACGAGTGGAAAATAATAGTGTCATCCATAAAAATGATGGTTTAGTAAATTACTAATTTCACACACAGTGGACCTAAATTTATGTGCAAGAACAGCATAACAACACTTTTTTTCCCAAGTTTTGCTTAAACATCAACAAAAATTGCTTTATTATTGCAAATTTTGCACTGTTTTTACTTTTACAGTTGTTCAGATTAGATACAAATACTGAGCAGATGTAAGAAAATAGTTAACAAATTTTAAAAGAAAATCTAGGAGAATAAATATTTGCAACAGTATATATATATGACTTCATTAAATAGAGATCTGACTGTATATATATACATACAGTCAGACATGTATTTAACGAAATCTTTAACCCCTTCGTGATGGGCAGTGCAAATGTGCATTCTTCATGGACGCATCTCAGGGAGGGGCGGTTCAGAAGTGCATTTTCAGCTGGAACGTTTTTTAATGACCCCTAGATGGCACCCTATGTCCATTATATTGAAATCGAACGTAGCTAGAGTAACCTGACCTTCAGTTAGTTTATATTCTGCTTGGATTTGATATTTTCCACATCAACTAAGTAGGGGGGAGGGGTAATTGAAAGGTCAACAAACAGAGCTCGGCTCATAAACTTTCCTCTTGAGATGAAACATTCGCGTTTCTTATAACTCATTGAATACTTTTTCTTATTTTTTTTACAACAGTGTGCAGTGTTTTAGCGTCAGTTCTGCTTAAGATTTTGTTGTTTTTGGATATATTTCGCGTACTTTTCTTATTTCAAAAAACTTGACTCCAGGTTATTATTTGATTGTTTCGAAGGCATTTTCCTAACCTTAATATGAACAAAAAGGGTGAAAAAAGCCAAAGTGTATAGTCACAAACCGTGTGTAAATAATAATAATAATAAACATAACAAACATTTCATGCTTGCAAATCATACAATGTAGGACTTTGCGTTTCTCCATGCTTCGAGATTTTTCACACTCAATCTTCATTTTAATTTTGTTATTTCTTTTTGTAAATAATCTTTGTCGTAATTTTTTTAATTAATTGAAAGTGTATTAATGTGTTTTGTCAATGAAAATTTTGGAAAAAAACGAACAGTGCTTACGAAATTTATTCCCAAGGTAAGTCATATTTTTTTATATCATTTCATGTAAGTTAAAGTAAAAACGTTATTACATTCTACTTTTAATGTAACTGACAACTTGTTATAATCTAAAGGGGTACCAAAAATTACGACGTTAGGACTGAAATTTTACTATTTATGCGTTTTTTCTTAAGTTAGGCTTGGTGACAAAACTGCCCCGTCCTGAAGGGAGTAGTTCTTACGCATTCACCCCGTCCCTAGCAAGCGGCTCGTAGAAAATCGCCCCATCCTGAAAGGGTTAAATCCCACAGAAAAGTTTGTTATATGGAAAATTCGTTGCATAGAAATTCATCTTCCAATATACTTTATAAACCACAAAAAGCAAATTTTTAAATTCATAAACACTATATATTAAAAAAGTAATTATTCACACCTTTTTGTAAATTAAAATATATTTATTTTATATGCCTTATTCATAAAAAAAAAAAAAGTGCAAGGAATACTTTAAAAAATAGGGAGAAAAAAAACTGAATCACAAAAGAAAAAGTTCGTTATATAAAAAATGCACCTCTCTATTGAGAGGTTATTTTAGGAAGAAAATCGTGAAATGTTCTGAGTTCCAGGAAAAAGTTCACTATACAAGAGGATTATTATAAGGAGGTTTGACTGTATATATATACATATATAGTTACCGTTAAAACGAGAAATCCGCTATTTCATAGAATAACTAGGTATTTCATGAAAATCAGTCAGTTGAAGTATATAAAATTATTTAATTCTATGATTTAACTAGGTATTCTATAGAATAACAATTACTTGATTGTTAAAGTATCAAATACAGCACTCGAAAATTCTTTGAACCAATTCTAGCTACTTTGGGAAGAATTTTTCCAATTAGGCAGAATAAAACTATTGTACTCTGGATATTTGTTCAGTATATGTCAGCAAGAATTAATTTCCATTGAAGAAGTTCCAAATATTGACACAACACTTCAACCTGTTATAACAGCTCAAAGTTGTGGTACTGGACAAGGATTTAAAAAGTAGGATGTAAAAAAAAATGTGTAATACTAAACAATGTGCTTGTTTCAAAAATAATAAGCAGTTCAATCCAAAGGGTCATCACAGCACTCCTTGACCTAATAAATAATGAAAAGTAAAATATAAAGGTATCTCATAAAATTTTAATTGATATTCTCTTACATTTTTGTTTTAAAAAGTTTACACAATGTTTTTAGGAAGCAACAGTTTTTCTTCACAGCATGTATTTTTGTTGATAATATTTAAAAGTAATCTATTTTTTGTAACATATTCTTTGTTCCCCTTTTCTATTTAACTAATAGCAATAAGAGCAATATAATAAATTATATCATCTGCTTGCCCTTATTATTTATGAATTATTCATCTGCAAAAGGGATAAAATGTATTTTTTTAGAGATTTTAGCTATTTATGATCAACTTTGAATTTGTTTATTTTTCACTATAACGGTCTATCATTAGTTATTTCACAGAATAACTAGGTAAAGTATGAATTTTTTCATCTATTATATACTTTAACTCTGACTTGTCTAGTTATTTTATGAAATGCCTAGTTATTCTATAAGATAACTGAATTATACACTTGAATGGTGTCATATATATATATATATATTGATATTTTATTAAATCTTCTAATTGATTTATAAGACATATTATTTAGTTCTAGATAGATTTTGCATAAAAAGTTATTGGCATGGCATAGATTTGTTTGAACTTAATAAAAATTATCACATTTATTTAAAATGGATTACCCAAAGAATAAAAAAAGTATAGTTCTCTTCATATCCAAAAATATTAAGGTATTGGTGTTTTGATATTTCTGTTAAAAATACCTTACTATATTTAATATCTAATTTTCAGGATAATGAAATCAAATTTTTTACATTACATATTTGATTTCCTTTAAAGCATTAGACATAATGTTATAAAAACCCATCGGATTACTTTCTCATTTATAATTTATAAAAAACTATAATCATCCCTCTATAGCATTTTTGTTTGCATTAAGAAAACATCACTGCAGCTTAATAAAAATTTCCCAGAAATCATATAGTGCAATATTAAAAATCTTTATACAGAAAAACAGAGTAACTTTGAATTGTAATTGTTATTACAGTCCTTTTTTAAATTTAAGAACACTTATAAAGGATATACATTCACTAACTACTTTAAATATACTTCAAAAAAATTATCTTTGAATCTGAACCAATTAAAAACTGAAAAATTATAAAAAAAAAAAAAAAAAAAAAAAAAAAGAATGAATTTTACAATTACATTTAAATATAAGTTAAAAATATTGAATACTTTTAATACACACCTGAGCTTGAAGCATTTCCAGATGCTGATCAGTGTATTCAAATAGCATTAGACATGAATGTATCAAATAAATGCAATTTGCCAAATAAGTTGCCATGTCAGCACTTGCTAATTTGGAAGCAGAAACATGGCACATCTGTAGTGATGGTTCGATTACAGTTGTTAAAATCTAAAATTAAACATTATATTTATGAGCAAAATCAAATGGAAAACATATTAGTACACTAAATGGCAACACAGTACACTAAAAAACTTATAAAATATATATTTGATAAATTTTCAAATAGAATAATTTTACTTAAGAATTTTATACTAATATTAACTTAATTCATTATTAATAACTTGAATTTCCTTACAAAAAATGGAATAACTTTTTTAACAATTCTAAATTTCAAACATTATAAAAATAATGGGAATTACAAAAGCTTTCTAACTATTAAAAGTAAAACAAAAAAACAAGACTACTATAATATTTTAAACAAATGAAGTCATGCATTAAACATATAATAATAGTCGAATACAATTTTGTTTATATTTCAAAAATGAAAAATATTATCTTCGGATAATTAAGTTTTAAGTAAATATAAAATGGCAGGAAAACATTTAAAGCTGTAATCAACTAGGAAAGGTAATTTTTATTAAAAAATTTGAATTCTCACACATAGAAATAATAAGTAATTCATTTATTATAAAATAGATTTTTAATATTTGCTTCAGACAAATTTTTTTATTTAAAATTTTCTTTAACACTTTAAAAAAAATACATATAAGTTACACCAAGAATGCTTTTAAAATGCATCATTTGCTCATACAAAGTAATAATTTCCTTTTACCTCCACACTATAAATATTGTATTCTTGAACGGAAATTTCATTAAAAATTGCAACAGTTAACAATTTTATTTTCAATTAAAAAATATTTTTAAAATTTTTCAATCCATTCTTTTTATATAAAAATGCAAGCTATGTATAGCTGTATAAAATGGATATTATATATATATATATATATAACTTTCAAAATTCTAAATACACTATGATAAAATTTATGTTAGTGCTTGTTGTTAATAGGCAGTGAGTATGATGCTAATTTAATTTTTTTTTTAAAAGAGATTGTGTTCCATATGCAGAATTAAATAGAAAATACTCTGGTTCAGGACACCTAACTATGTGCCTGAAAGTGCCGATGTTGGTATATGCTCACTACAAAGTTTTAAAAATAATTTAAAAGAGAATTTTTGGCAACACTGACACAATTATTTACCTTCCCACCTTTATTGGTTTGTCTTGACAAATTTTATGTATCAACATGTTAATATATTCTCTAAATAGATTGCCAAAATATTATCACCTTCAGAGAACTTTTAGAGAAAGCAGCATCAAATAAAAACAAATTCAGAATTTTTTTACAGTGCTTGATATACTTTGATATCTATTAATTGGAGAAAATAACATCTAACAAATTTATAATAGCCTCTATCTATCCTCATAGAAATATTGTATGACTGTGATCTGGGGATAATAGCCTTTGTTGCTCCATATCCCACAAAACCTATAAATAATTAAAGAATGGCAATTTCTCTATAACTGTTCCTGTAGTTGCTACTAAGTCTTGCCTTGTGTGCTTTTTTACAAAGTTTCTTTACTTTTTCTATTTATTGATTTTAAATTCATTGATTTTCTTCTTCTATGTTTCTATGTTTACTGCCGGATAATTTTATATATTTTTTATATTTGTACATTTATAATAATTTTATAACACTATAGCATCTTTCAAATGATTTTACTGCCCTTTTTAAGGGTATAAATGAACATATTTGAAATTTTAAATAACTATATTTTTCCAATAAATGTGCAGCATGCTTGAACTTTTTTTTCCCAATTAGAAAGCTTTGACTTGGACCCACCATTCATTTCTAAATCTCAAATGTGCCTACAACACAAAAAGATTGGGAACCTCTGCACTAGATAAAAAAATAGCACAAATTTCATTCAATTCTAATGTTTAGTTCAAGAAAATCTGTTATGTTGAGCAAACAATTAGCATTGTTTAATTTGGTTAGATACTTTAAACAAAGCATATTCTAATAGTTTTTTATTTTAATATTTTATTTATATATTTTAATATTTTTACTATTTTACTTTATGTTGATTAAAATAAAAGTTTTTCTTTTAAAAAATTAATATATTATTAATTTAAAAATATAATCAGTCAGGCAATTTTTTTTTCCACTTTTCATCACTGAACTGTAATTTGAATGAAAACTAAAAATTAAATTAGTGTCCAGCTTCTTAAATCCACCTAACTTCAGAACATATTTTTTATCACAAATAAAAATATTGTGTAATAATATACAAAATTTAATGACTAAGTTGCATAAAATTTTGAGTTTAAAGATTTCATGACATGATGAATCTAAGTACCTAGAAAAATCTTTGTATGACACAATCCCCTTGTTTTCATAACTGTACTGAACAATTCTGTCAAGGAGTATTTAATAAAATTTGAAATTTAAGTTTATTTTAAAATGAACTAACTACAAAACAACATTCATTGAGTTCTTTTATAAGCCATTAACAGTGATATTAACTTTAACAGCTAAAATGAAAGCTACAAAAGTTAATAATATGTCCCTTTTTTGAAGAATGTACAATTTATAGAATATTTTTTCAATCAATGCAAATGTATTAACAGCAAATAATGAAAAAGGTATTAATAACTGTTTAGTCAAAAACTGTATATTTAAAGTCTGAATAATGCAAAGATTTCCTTGAATTTCTATGATAAAATCAAACATACTTGAGGCACATCTTTTTGACGGTCGTCTATGGATACAAGACAAGCATCCTGGCATGACAGAACTTCTCTCAAAAGAGCAAGTGTTTGTTTTAAAGCTTCAGGTGATCCTAAATCTGCAGGAGGCATTTCAATTTTCTCCAAGATTTTCCCACAATGACAATTTAAGCTGTTGTAGAACATTTTCTGGGAAAGAGTATGCATTTCTTCGAGAGTAATCAAAAGTGCAGCTTCAGTTTTTATGACTTGTCTGAAATTTTAAAAAATGAAGCATTCATATTTTGTTTTTTATTAGTTGCATTAGCCAGGACATGTATCATACAAAGGAAGTTTAGTGTTCCATTTCATAAATTTAATGATAAAAAGTTTAGACAAATTATAACAAAATAAATCATAAATTAAGGTAATTTTAAAATGTTGAAATTTACACAATTATAAATAGTTAAAATATTATCATAAAATGTAAAAAAAAATGTGCACTTGTACACAACAATATTTCATTAAGTATGATGAGCATATTTATAGTACCTGGAATATATTTTAAACAGACATAAGAGAACATGCATAGCAGTATACACGTAAATTTATTGATAAATTAAAAAAAACAAAAACAAAAAAAAAACACAGCAAAATAAAATTTATAATTATTTTGTGAAAAAAGGAACACAACATTACTTCACTTGATTTTTTTTTTTAGAAATTAAGCATAAAAATCTTAACATAATCAAAAACTTTGTGTGACTATTAAACATTAAATGTAATTCAAAATAGAGTCTAACTGGTTAATTTCTTTAAAAAATGACCAAAAAGTTTAACTCCTTTTTTTTGTAGAATAAAGTCTGCTCAAGTTACAAAATATAAAACATTAGTTAATTAGTATCTTATGTTACCTAATAATCTAAATAATCAATACACAATTCATACAGTGGATAAGCATAGAAAGAGCACAAAACATAACATAGATAAAAGAGAAATCATCGATTGAATATAACATGGGACATGTTGAGACTATAAAAATAGAAGGGACCCATATAAACATAATGGATTTTGGTTATTTTACAATATAAGAATACATACATTAAGTAATAAATAATACAGTATATATGTTACCGTTAAAAAGTGAAATCTGTTATTTTATAGAATAACTAAGTATTTCATGAAATAACTACACCAATCAGTTAAAGTATATAAAATTATTGAATTCTATTTTTTTAACTAGGTATTCGATAGAATAATAATTGCTTGATCATTAAAGTATGAAATGCAGCACTCAAAAGTTCTTGGAACCATTTATGGCTGCTTTGCAATAACGTGTGTGTACACTTCATTCCATTGCTTTTAAGCATAGAATTTAGACAGTGTATTTATGTTAGCATTGTACATTTTGGATTATTAACAAATATTTTTGCAACTTGTTTTCAAGCAATGACTTCAGCACAAATGGAAGACCAACCTGTAAATAAGAAAGATTTAATGAAAGAGATTTGAATCTTTATTAAATACATGTGGGTCAATATAAAACAGTGCTGCCCTTACCTGTGAACAATTATTAACTTTCATAGCAGAAGTAAAAAGTGGTAAAACAGCACAGAAAAAGGTATCACATGACTGTTGGTAACTCTAGCACTATAATATCCTTTAAGTTCAAGGAGTAGAAAAGTTATTTGTGCCAGTAACAAATGCAAAACATTTTCTTCCCCCCCCCGGGGGGGTTTAAGGGGGGTGGGATAGAAGTAATAATAAATTGTATGATTTGCTTTTTCTCATTACTTATCAATTAATCATCTGCGATAGGAATAAAAAATATTTTTCAAGATGTTTTTAGCTATTTATGATTAATTAATATGTAAAATAATTATGAAAGTGTTTCTTTTTCACACTTTAACAGTCTATCATGGGTTATTTCATAGAATAAGTAGGTAAAGTTTGAAAATTTTCCTCTGTTATATACTTTAACTGACTTGTCTAGTTATTTTATGAAATACCAGCTTATTCCATGAAATAACTAAATTATACACTTAAACGGTTACATATATATAAAATGAATCTAGGACTTTTTTCCAATTCGTTGTTGTTACTTATGCCACCTGATCCACAGTAGCATGAGATCAAGGTCCGCAAAAATCATTGCGGCTAGGGGCTAGATATTTACGCCTGTTGTTAGCCTTAGCTTTTGAGCACCATGCAGGTGACAGTATGATTTTGCTTGGTTCCACCCCAATTTTGAGGGTGAACATCTTGGGGGTGGCCAGGGACCTCCCACCTCTCTCACCCTTCGACCAACCTCATGAGAGGACTTGCAGCTCTATCGCTACTTAGAGTACCTCCATGCCGTGAAGGCACTATACATTTACAAACATCCATGCCTTCTCCGGGATTCCAACTCAGGCCTTACGGCACTGCAGTCAGGGTCATTAACCACGATACTAGATGGGGGCTACTTTTTCCAATTTAATAACTTCTAATAGATAAAAATTAAATTAAAATTCAAAAGTACACATTAAACATGCAGATAAATTTAAAATAGTAATAGTACATTAATCATTACAGTAATGACAAATATTTCAAATTTAATACTCACTGGATGGTGTGCATATAAAATTTAAGCACTGATCCCAATTTGAAAAGGGTTACAGCTCCTTGTTCAGAAGTAATGAGAACTTGTTCAACACGAACTTTCAAGGGCCTACATAAACCTTCAGTTATGTGAGCAAGAGCAACTTGAATTTCATTTTCCAGTTCTGAAATAATAATGAGTAACAGTATCATTTTATATTACATGAAAATGTTACACATTGTTCAAAAAATTAATAGGTATAATTAAAAACATTTAGTCCTTAATCTAAAAGATCAAGAGTTTAATTGATAGGATTTATTTAAATCATAATCTCTCTCTTTTCTTTGCAATCACTAGGTAGTTTTCTATTAATACATTACAGGAAAAAAGAATTATCTAAACACAGATTTCATACTTGCTAGTTATCAACAAATCTAATTGTAAAAGAAAAAATATGTAAAAAAAAAAAGGAATAATAATGATAAATAATTTATATAAAATAATACTCTCATAAAAAAAAATCTTCCTGTCAAAAATTATTCAATATAAAAATAAAATCTTTAGCAATAAAAAAAATTTTAAATCAATTTTTTTTTTGTTGATGTTTTCAAACAAAATAACATCAAAATAAAAACAATATTCTTGTACACTTTAAACTAAACAACATGAGCAGCTTCTTTAACTCAGTTCTTAAATACCAATCTATGAAGCAGAAATTTTGTTAATATCAAATTTAAACTTTTTTACAAAACTGTTAAAATTCTTCCTTTTTTTTACGAAAAAAACAACTAAAGAATATTTTATTTGAACTTGTCAATTTCATATCTAGTCATATTTTAAGGCTCATCTGACCCATGTTTGCATATACCAAAGGACATTTAAATTCCATAATCAATCAATAAGAGTGAAAACATTTGTTTTATTTTTTAAGTTTTCCAATATCCAAATTACTAAAATTATGAAGATTATTTCAAATTTACATCTATTTTTTCTTAATAAACCAAAATTTTACTATAAAAATGTATTTCAGATGTGAAAAATGTATTTATAATGTGTAATGCAAATTTTTACTTTCTTATTAAAAGAATATAATAAAAAATTTTAAAAACATATTTAAAAAAGGAACTAATTTTAAAAAGCACAATATTTATATGCTTATTAATATATTTAACAAAATGTAAGGTAGGTTGTTAATAAAAAGAAAAACATTTTACAATTTTTAACTGTACAAATAAAATTATACTTTTGAACAATAAAAAAAAATTCTGCCATTAATTGAAATCAATAGTAGGTTTTTTTAATTTTTAAAAATTAAAAATAACATTTGTTTTACAGTTGAAAAATTAAAAGTAACATTAGAAAATAATTAAAAACTGAAAAGAATCTTAAAAGGCATTTGATGCAGAGCGTAGTTTATTTAATTTACTTTTTAAGCAATACAAGTATTTTAAAAATCTCATTCAACACATTTAAGTATTTTTTACTAAACATTTTCTTCATTAGTGTGCATTCAGTATAATACACAGAATGAAATTTAAAATAAATTTTCAAATTTGAATTAATTTACAAAAGTTAATATTCGTTAAAAAATTAGGAGGAAAAAAATCCAAGACAATATAGAAAAAATACAAAAGAAAAGAAGGAAAGAAAAGAAATACCTTTATTTGAACACTTTTTCAGAACAGCTTCAAGGATTTCTTTTTCTGAAGCTGTAGCTTGATGCAGCCAAGCTAACATATCTCCAACATATCGTAGAGGATCATGGGAGTGCATTTCAATTGGGCGTGGAGTTCCACTAACACCTACATTAGAAAAGTATTATATAAATAAAATTTTTTCAAAAAATATTTAGCAAATAATTTTAGTTTAACTAACAAATATAAAAAAAAGGCCTAAAAAAAATAAGCTAAATATCTGAAACAGTTAAGCAAATAACAGTTTGTAAAATTAATTATGAAGTAATAACTTATGAAGAAAAATCTTACCAAAGAACATTGGTAGTTATTAAAATGTTTTCTCTCTTAAAGTACATGTCTTACATTAAAATCTTATACATAAAAAAATTTGAGGAAAAATTATATGGAATCTGAAAAACCAATTGTTTTGTTACATAAATTTTTTACCACATTAGAAATTATTCAGTCATAATAATACATATAAACATGTTAAATATTTTTGACACAAAAAATACATTTTTAAATGTTATTAATTATTAAATTTTATTTTAGCCAGTCACAAAAGTTTACCTCCTCTAGTTAATGAATCAATAAATGCTCTGACAATTGCAGCTCTACGAGCATTAGCATATTCATCTAAAGAATATTTAAATAGCACAGGACGATCTTGTAAGCTTTCCATAGCTTGATTAAGTAAAGGATTAATTTCCGGAGATTCTACATTCAATAGTCGACATTCACCTAAAAATTAAAAAGAAATCGATATTTGAAAACACATTTACATAGAAATATAGCAAAAAACAATGGAATATTTCGAACTGTAAAATTTGCATTTAACATTAGAAATCATTCTTTACACAAGGAAATTATATCACTACTATTATCTATGTATTTTTACTGTTTACTTATCAGAGTGAGGTTTAATAACTCCCTCTCCAGGAGTGTTTCGTTTTTTCAAGGAGTGCCTCAGGGTTCAGTTCTAAGCCCAACTTTGTTGTCACTCTACTTATCAGGCATTGAGAGTGTTATCAAGAGGAAGTGTGAGGCTGGCGCATTCGGGGGTGATATTGTTCTTTGGAAGTCCGATTCTGACTTGATGAAACTTGAGAGACATTAATCTTGTCCTTGAGGACATTCGGAATTTCGCTCTAGACCACAAACTGACCTTTAACCCTACCAAGTCTATAGTTAGCTTCTTTACAACCAATAGAAAGCTATATAATTTCCAATCTAATATCTTTTTGTATAATCAACCATTGACCATTGATAAACATCCAAAATATTTGGGTTTCGTATTGGACCCTGAAATTCAGGGAAACTAACATATTGACAATATTGTATTTAATGCAAGAAAACGGCTCAATATCTTGAGATATATCTCTGGACGTGATTGGGGAGCAGATGCTGGCACTCTGAGAAACACGTACATCTCACTAATCAGGCCCATCTTGGAGTATGGCATTCCAGTTTACTGTAGCGCCTCCGTTACAAATATTCAGAAACTTGAAAAGGTCCAGCTCAGCGCTGATCGGATCATCACTGGTCTAAAAAATACTTGTCCCAGAGATATAGTACTTTTCGAGGTGGACCTACAGCTCCTTAGCCTTAGGAGACGTGCATGTCTAACAAAATACTACAACAAACTCAGAAGTCTGGATTCTCGAAATCGTATTCAGCTTACTTCAAAGATTGGTCTAATAACCAGAGACTCAGGAGAAACAGTCCCTACAGCCAAATGGTCTCTTTTAACCTTACCATTGGTGCTGTGGAACCTCATCACCTGTCACAATGTCTTGACGGGGTCTTTTTCCATCCAGAATAACCAGTTCACGTGAATAAACAAGCAGACCTTCCTGCCTATTTAAAGCAAGTAGCTCTAGAGAGAATTGGAGATATACCAATTGACACTATTCAGGTTTATACGGATGGTAGTAGAGATTATTATTATCGATCTGGCAGTGGAATTTACATCAAATCACAAGACCATATCTTAAGAATCCAGAGGAGAAATCCAGACGGATGCTCGGTTTTTTTTGCAGTGAGCTAATAGCCATTGATGAGGCCCTTGGTTCTCTTGCATCTCTTCCAAATGGAAAAGAGATTTGGATACTGTCTGATAGTAGGAGTGCAATATAGCACTTATCCAATTGGCAAAGTGTGAGAGATAATGTTGGAGTGTCAAACTCACCAAGTTAAAACGACTTTCCTTATCGCATCAAATTCATCTGCAGTGGATTCCCACTCACATAGATCTAGAGGGAAATGAGATTGCGGACACTTTGGCCAAGCCTGGCGCTTGCGAGATACCAGAGTCGTCAGCACCCCTCATCTTTTTGGAGATTTTCTCTAGAACTAAACACCAGAATAAGACCGCTTGGATTACCTCCCCC
>BMAV01023887.1:116236-131587 GCA_019973955.1 Trichonephila inaurata madagascariensis
AAAAAAAAGGGTGCATGTTATACACCAGCTTTTATGGTAACTAATTATTCACTTATTATTTACTCTCATTTTAAATTCATAAAATTTGATATCGATAAACCATTTTACACTATTTTTTATTTTTCACAACAACTTGTTGAGAATTTGGGGTGTGGCTTAGAATTGATGGAGGCTTAGATTCGAATAAATATGGTATTATGTTTAGCACAAATAAAAAAATTTTAAAAATGCAAGTTTAAGTAGAAATTATGTAACCAGCAGAGGTGATGAAATAGTCAAGAATTGTAGTTGAGTCGAGGCATGCATATTGATGCATTTTTGGAAATTTTGATGAAGTGTAAGTTATCCATGGGAAAGTTGGTTTGTCTAGCAACTGAGAGTGCACCTACCATGATCAGTATTGCTAAAGGAGTTGAAAGATTAATTTTAAACATTTTCATTGTATTTTTCCATAGCAAGTACTGTTCTTGGGCATGCACTCAGATATTGGATATGTTTTTAAATAGTCAGTAAAATTGTAAACTATATTGGAGCATGTAGACTTTAGCATCACCTATTTGCTTCATTTCTGGAAGACATAGAATGTGAATTTATCAGTCAACCATATTATACGAAAGTTCGATGGATTTCAAGTCATTAAGTGTTAAAACGATCTTCTAAATTACTGAATGAAATCATTATTTTCTTAGAAACAAAAAAATTAAATTGCTTAATAAATAATTGCTTAATTAAAAGATTAGCATTGGGTAAAACACCTGGGTTTCTCAGATGACATTACAAGTCAACTTAACTTAAGCTTCAAGGCAAAAATCCCTTTGTTACAATGCAATTTGATAACATTAATAATTTCAAACAAAAATTATTACAAACAAATTATTACAAACAGAAAGAGAAAACTTGCCTCACTTTGAAAGTTTTCAAAATCTATTGATTACATGACAAAAATTAAAATTTACAGAATATTTTCACAAAATTAAACTGTTAGAAATGGAATTCAGTCAAATATTTTCTGATTTTAAAAAAATTTGAATTACAATTTTGTTTCTTAACTTCACCTCTATCTATCGATATTGAAATTGTTGATGAAAACATATAAATGGAACTAATTGAAATCTATCGTGATTCTTTGATGAAGCAAATATGTTTGGAAGTTGAAACTCAAGAACTTTATATATATTCGCCTGTAGATTGATTTTTTAAAATTTTATCATTTGTTATGCGTATAATGCCTATGTTCGGAAGCCTTTAATGAAAAATAACAAAATTTAAACCTCATTAATCATGACCTTCCTGAACGGAAGGTCAAGATTAAATGATCAACATTTATCATCTTTTTTAAAAAATTACATCAGCTCAATATGTTGAACCAAATTTTGGTTTGCTTTGAGGAAAAAAATTATGTCAAATATCTTCCAAAAGTAATATTAAATTGTATTTTGTGTTATAATTTTTTTTTGATTTTTAAAACTAATAAAAAAACATCTATAGTTTAAAGAATGAAATGAAATATTAAACAATTACGTATATATAATATTTAATACATTGAGTTTTAATAAATACAGAATATTATTTTAAAAATCCTGTTTTATTAATTTTTGGAAAATTAAAAACATGCAGCCTTCAACTTAATGTAAAAAAGTTCAGGTGGCCTGTGATATCAAATGAGTCTGCCATGGTTGCTCTACATTAAAAGAGCACCTCCAATTAAAATTTAAACATCTTTAATTAGACAAAGTAGAATAAAAAAGAAATAGAAAAGGGTGACATAGTTACTTGTAATCGACCCATCATATCATTGCAACATTCATTCATAGCAACCACATCTTCATATAATCCATCAAGAGCCTGGAATAAAATGATTTTAACAAATCTAAGAAAAAAAATTTGACATGATCATATAAATATAAAAAAATTAACAAGAAAGACTTACTGGCAATAAGAAAACAAGATAAAATTTACAGGAACTATTGAAATGTAATAATATGGTATCATACACATTAAAAACATTTTTAAAAAATAACAGATTGATATCTTTTCCTAAAAATATGATTTCTACGTAATATAATAAAGTGAAGTTTAAATTCAAATATTTAAACAATAAATTAAAATATTTATGTTACACCAATTTCATATTTTTAATAATAGAATAGAATAAATACATATACCAAATAATAAATAGAATATAGCATACAACAAAAAAACATAGACTATTAGATAGAATAACATATAATAGAATATTAGCATATACCAAAAAAAACTTCTTTGACTTAATTATAACAGAAATTTGAATAAGTAAACTACTGAAGTAAAACTTCTAGATATCAAGGATACTTACATTGAAAAACTGTATCTATACAATAAAAGAATGAAATTTGCAAAACAAGTTTGTATAGCACAGTTTAAAATTATTATACACTCACTTCCAAAAGTTAAGCACGAAGACGTAAAATGCAAAAAATTCAACAAATACTTAATTGATTGACACAAAAATTGGCAGAAAAGTAGTATATATATTTATACATAAAACAAAATCAATAATTATACACAGAAACGAAAACAATATTAAATTTTTGTAAGTTATCAGATAATGTCATACTGGAGACTTAAACAGAATTATGTATAAAGTGAAAATAAACAGCACAAAATGAAAAAAAGGACATTAATAGGGTATGTGATCCCCCCTCATCTGTATGCAAAGTTTACATATTCTGATCATGCTTTCAATTAGGTGGTCAACCACCGCAGAATTAAGCAATCGCCATTCTTCTTGTAGAGCAGTTTCCAGCTCAATAAGAGTGGCTGGAGGTGGGAAACGCAAGGATACAGCACGGCCGAGAGCATCCCAAAGATTTTCAATGGAATTAAGGTCGGGCGAATATGCTGGCCACGCCATACACGCAATCCCTTCACTCTCCAAGTAGTCATCGACAATGTCAGCTCTATGGGGACGTGTGTTATCGTTCATTAAAACAAAAGTAGAGCTAACTGCTGCAAAGCACAATCTCACAATGGGTTCTAGGACTTCATCTTGATACCGGACAGCCGTCACAGAACCTCGTTTAAAGATGTGCAGGTCAGTGCGGTATCTTAATGAAATCCCTGCCCACACCACAATGCTTCTGCCTCGGAATGCGTGATGTTCGGAGATGTTTTGGGGCTGATTGCATGTTCCTTGTTTACGCCATATCCTTATATGATTGTCATCTGGTTCCAGAGCAAATCTTGACTCCTCAGTAAACATGACATTGCCCCAGTCAGACACAGTCCAATTGCCATGTTCTCGGCACCACTTTAAACGTGTCCCTCCTGATGGGACGGATAGAGGAACACAAACTCGAGGTACCCGGGCATATAGTCCATTCATATGTAATATTCGGCGTACAGTAGCTGCAGATATAGCCTTACCAATGGACACTGTAACCATAGATGTCACACGTGTGGAGGTCGCTCTGCGATTCCGCTTGGCTACAATAGCAATATATCGATCTTCCGCGGTGGTTGTAACCCTTGGGTGACCACCCACGTGCCTTCGGGCAACTGTCTGTGTGGTTTGGAGTTGTTTCCATAAATGTGAAATTACAGAATGATGAACGCCGAAGAAAAGAGGAACATCTGTGATCAACTGTCCTGCTTCAATGCACCCCACAGCACGCCAGCGCTCAGAATCTTCCATTCGTATTCTGGAAGTCATAGTAACACGTATGTCTTGAAAACAAATCTTGAAACACAACAATTGAAAGTTTTAAACACTTTCTATCGGCACTTACAATCAACTTCTGTAACCCTTGATAAAACTGCCCTTTTTGCATATTTCTTGATATGAAAGCACAAGGCTGTTACCTAACATATTTGCATACTTTAATCTACCTCTGCAGCGAATTGCATCCTCTTCAATTCTGATTGGCTTCCGGAAAGAAGCATTTTCCTCTCCGTGCTTAACTTTTGGAAGTGAGTGTATTTAAGATCCTGTTAGTAAAATGGTATGCAAGAAACATTCTAGTAAAAATATATAACAATTCTTTATTTTATACAATTATTAAATTACAATGTGCATATCATTACTTTAATCAATTTCATTAATAGTCAAAATAAAATCATTGTTCTCTTTATATTTTCAAAATAAATTTACTCAGGATTAGCTTTCCAGGTACAATGTAATAATCTAACAAGGAGGAAAAGGAAAAGAAGGTTTTCAAACAGAATTTTTGATAAGATGGGATTAACAGTTGAAGCACTGCATTGAAAATTTTAAGATGGAAATAAAATATGTCATATGAAATTCTAGAAAGTTGCCATAGCCAACTGGAGTTTGGAGTAGAGGAATGCAATATAATTTCATAGAAAACATATATAATTATACATTTTATTAAAATTTTAATTTCCTGATTAGTCATGAAATTAAAATGTTTAGAATTTTTTTTCTTTTATTCCTCTATTTTGAGGATTGGGAATGAATATTTGACCTAAATTTTCTGCATTCTTTTAGTACAAGAAGTACAAATAAGTTTCTGCTGTTTTTTTTTTTTTTAATCAAAAATTGGGCCCTTTTTAGGAATGAAAAATACATTATGTCTCATTCAAAGTATTGTCCATTGTTAGCCACTACTTTCCCCTTCTTTCTGGTAGCATGCAGATATTCTGTAGGAAAAATGCTACCACTTTTGAAGCTATCCACGAATCAACTCAATTTTTAGTATCTTCCTATAATGTGAAGTGCTGCTGAGATGGGCCATGTGCCATCAATTGGAACAAACAGAAAGGGTAATGTCTAGTGAATATGGCAGGTTGTGTGTGGGTAGGACTTCATAAAAGTATTTCTAAGTAGATTTTGACTGGCACTGCAAATTGTGAATGAACATTATCATGCAGGAGATTAATTTTGTCATGTTTGTACTAGATGTGGTCACATTTTTCCTAGAGTTCTCAGGTGAATCTCATCAATTGGCAAAGAAAGCCTAGTAAGGGTTTTGTCACTTCCAGCAACTCACAATAAATGACACCAAGTTGATAACACGAAGTACACAACATGAGTTTTTTCCATGAATATTCTGCTGTTGAAACATTGTCAAGTGTGGTCCACATGATTTCTTCTTTGGATTATCATAGTGGATTTATTTGTCATACAGGGTGGGGTGCAGAAACTTCCTTTTTTTAATATGTTGCATTGATGCTCATAGGGTGGGGAGGGGTTCAATGAAAGGGGTGAATTTCTGCCTGTCTCAGTCTTAAGTCAGTCGGTGATTGCAGTGCAACGCGCGCGTGTCTTTCGTTGCCACTTCAATATTCTTTCATGAAGTTATGTTCTCCTGATCGGAAATGTGTTTTAATGTGGATGGATGCTTTCTGAGCAATGGAGAATGTCTCCAAGAAAGGAAAGGACTTCTGAGGAACATTACAACACCTGAAAATGCAGAACAAGTTCATGTGTCAATTCAAACGTATGTGACAATGACCAAACAATTCTTCTTACCTGCCCTCCAAGAAGGGGATCTAGGTAACATGCAGTAACAATAAGATGGGGCCAAAGCCCACATCTCCAGGGTTTCCATGGGTGTTTTAAGAGCAGCTTTCCCCCAATGTCTGATCTCCCTGTGAGGGGACGTAAACAGGTCCACATGCTCATCTGATTTATCCCCTCCTGATTACTTCCTGTGTGCTTAATTTAAGTCCTTGGTTTACAAAGATTGCTCCAAGACCCTGGATGACCAAGGGAACAACATCCGAGCCAAAATTGACAATATCCCTGTTGATATGCTCGAAAAGGTGGCTCAAAGTTTTTGAAATTGACTGCATCAATGTATTGATAATGGAGGGTGACATTTAACAGATGTGTTTAATACTGTGTTAATGCAAAAATCCAACGTTGTGTGGTAGGCAGAAAATAACAATAAAGTCGAATGAAACATGTAATGTGTTAATTTCACTTTCGAAACAGGAAGTTACCATGCCCCACCCTGTACAATGCAAAAAACTCTTTCCTTTATGCCTGGTAAGCAGTATTTCACATGTGCAAAATCAGCATTCAGTGTTTTTGGTCTTCAGCTCATATAAAACCCAATTTCCTTGATTCTGAATCTTCCCAATGATTTTAAACAACATGAAATTTTTTGTTCAGTCACTTCCAATGTAAGTACAAGTTCTTCTTGTATATATCTGGCATGAGAATCTTACCCCAATAATCTTCTGTTATGTTCTTTGTCTTTGATATCAAATTCAACGTTCTTAAATTTTTGAAACTACACACAACAACTTCTCTCACTCAAAACAGCCTCACCACATATGATTCTACAGACAATCATTAAACCTCATCTTCAGATTTCTTCAAAATTAAGGAATATATCAAAAGTTCCCAGCGATTACACATATTCAGCTCAAAACATTTTTGCGCCAAAATATTATGTGTTGCTGATACAAAATCATTAATATTTCAAGGTTATTGTGTTGCCAGATCTCCAACCTTACAATATGACACTTTAAATCTATACATTTCAACTGTAACTAATTGGTACGACATCCTTCATGAAATGGTTCAATGGTTTTTATTAGAAATTTAGGATAGAAATAGATTGTTATAAGAGTATGATTTAAGGTTTTAGGATGATATTCTACTGAAAATGAAACTGATCTAATAGGAAATAGAAATTAAAATAAATCTACCAAACTGGAATTTGGGTACTTATTGGTGATAAGGATAATGGAATGGCGACTGCTTTTCCAAGATGTTGCCAATACAAAAATTAACGATATTAGCCAATAGGAAATATTCATTACAAAAACAATGAAGGAACAGAATTAAGCTTGTTTCCTACATGTTTGACCTAATAGTTCCAAATAACCTATTAATACCACAATGTGGGCATTGTGCCTTTCACTCTTTCATTCATGATTACTTTCAATCATAAATACATTGAGTTTCAGAAACAGTTTTATTCATAATAAGATCTTGTTTTTTTACCTAGAAAATATTTAATGTCAGCCAAATCATTTTCTTTAATAACTTAAATAAATCTGATGATGAAGAAATTTCTCAAGTAAAATATTGCAACAATATATATATATATATATATATATATATATATATATATATATTGCATTTCTGTTTGGATTGTTAATTATTGCTAGATGGAACATTCAAGATTGAATGATTATTCTACATTGAACATATTATTTTGATAGTAAAATACAAAGGTATAGGTTTCATCATAGTCAGATCTTTACACATAATTCCATGAATTATGAAAATAAATAGAAATTAAAAAAAAACTCATTTATTTTGAAACTACTAATATATTTTTTATTTTGAACTTTTAAATTATTTAAAACCTTTTACCTTTTCAGCAATTATTATTTGGCACTTATAGGTTAAAGGGACCATGGATTAACGACTGCTTGTTTGAACTATGTGTAATATTACCCAAAACAAAACATTAACTACAAACACAATGATGGAGAAGAATTTGGTGTGTTTGAGCGTTTTTGACTTCATGGTTCCTGTAACAAGAAATACCTTTTTTCTAATACAGTGTTAAATGTGAGCAAACATGCAAGCTTAGAATTTTATCTTTTGTTTCTTTAAACATGGAAAAAATATGTTTCCAAAGGAAAACAAACTTCCACAAAAATAAGAAAATTTAAGACTAATTTAGGTAAGATCCTAGTTGAACCTCTTGATTTTTTTGGTACCAAAATATTTCACATTTTTGAAAGAAAAAAAAAACACATTTTTAAAATAGGGAAGAAAAAAAAAAAAGAAAAAAAAAAATACACAACTTTTAAATAACAACAGGAATAAAAAATGAAAATGCATGTTTCCAGGAGATTTAAATACTATGTCAAAACTATGAACATTTGAACAACTTTGAAAATCCCTCATTTTTAACTCACAACAGTTTCATTCAGTGCAGCAGCCTTCTGAACCTCATTGCAAAACATATACCAGTCTATTGCAATATTTTTGTTAATTTTCAAATCACATATTAACTTTCAATAATTATGTTACCAAATCAAAATCTTACAAAACACAATATATTATGTATGCTCAAGTTGACACTGAACCACATGTACTTCCTACACATCCTTAGGGAAACTTTTTCTTCTGGCTACATCAATATCATTTGCAGCCATCAATCCTTCTCTTTTTCTCTGAAACAAATGCATAACTTTACCACAATTTGGACATTGATATCTAGATTCTGTAAAGTCATCATTTTCATACACAAATTTTATTCCCTTTTTTCTTAAATCTTTCATTCAAAAGTAAGAAAAAAACAGTAATAAGTTAACTTCTATCTATTCTTAAGAAAAACTGGTAGAAAAATCAGTCCCAGTAGGGTCACATTTTCCACCAAATTGGCAGGGTTGCCAACTTGCTACCCATTTTTGGCAAGAAAGAGTTTCATACTATTGTTACATTGAATTGTAATGCTATTCTCTACACAATTACAACTACTCCACACAAGAACCTGTAGCAATATGATATCAAATTGATACAAGAAAATCAAATTAACAGAGTCAACAATTACTTCTTTCACTTCACGGAATGATTCTAGAAATTCTTCATTCACTCTCAAGCTTCTCTTTTCAATTTCACTACGCAAATTTCTTCTGTTATTGATAGTATTTTCTGTAAAGAACGTCGATAAATCTTTCAGGGCATCCAGTGTATCCTAAAATAAGAAATTATATAATACGTAAATTTTAAAAACAAATGAATATGGAACTAATTTAATATCGGTACGCAACTCGTATTTTGGCATGATTTTGTAATTGCGCCAAACGTCTTTGGCAGAGAATGTTATCGTAGTGGGTTAAATTCTAATAAGACCATATTTCACGAAATTTTTTAACCATTTGACAGAAAAGTCCTTAACGTACCGGTATCAAATTAGTTCCGTGAATAGATTACACACTCCAAACTGATTTATGTTTACTTTGTCCGTATCCAAACGGGCTTCAAGAAGTTTTGCTAATTTTCTAGATAGATGATTAGAGGACCTATCATAATCAATATTTTCATTTGTTTCCAAAGTATTCATTTTATCAAAATTTATCCGCATACACTGGAAATTTATGTCAATTTAAAATCAGTCTTTTTCCTTATCTTAGCGTTCAAGGAACTTGTGTTGTTTTCATGAGACTAATTGTAAATTGCATTGAAGATAACATTATAAATAGCAAATATAAATAACTCGACACATGAAATGTAATGTAAACAAATAAAAATGAAAATAATGACATAGAAGATAATATAGGTTTAGTTGTTTAAATCCTTCTCTCTTGATTCTTTCACTATTCGAAATTAGGTGATGTGTTTTTTGAGGTTAATATATTTTTATTTAAAACAGAAATAAACATTCAATTAATGAAATTTAAAAAAATTATCTACTTTTTCTGGATTCTATTTATTTCTTCGCTTCTTTCTTTACGATTCTAAAAATTAATCCGCAACATGTTTTCACAAGATTCTACCTTTGTTTTTCAAAGATTTGAGCTGAAGTGAAACCAAATTAGATATTGTTATTGCCGAACACGTGTGGTGAGAGCCGAAGCGCTTGTTAACGTATATAATTGGTATAAATATTCTTTATCGTATTTAATTTTAAAATGGGTAAAATCGAAAAGGACGAGAATGAAAATGTCGAAGAATCACAAATGGATGAATCGCAATCTTTGTCATACGAAGAGCAACTTCAACATGTGAGTGTTATTGCAAAACCCATAGCTACGAAAAAAGTGGCAAAAAAAATTTATAAATTAATTAAAAAAGCTGCGGAACATAAAGATCAGAAAACCTTGATGCGCCAGGGACTGAAAAATGTACAATCTTCCATTCGTAAAGGTGAAAAAGGCCTTTTATTTATAGCCGGAAATGTTACTCCTATAGATGTAATATGCCACATCCCTGGTGTGTGTGAAGAAAAGAACATCGATTACATTTATACTCCTTCTAGAGATGATTTAGGCCTTGCTATGGGAGCGAAAAGAAGCTGCTTGATGATACTCATAAAAGAGAATCCTGATTATAAGGAATTATATGATGATGTTCGAGCACGTATGAAAGCCATTACCACCTCTACATTCCTTAATTAATTCTTGTATGCTTTATCATTTACTGCAGTTGTTTATCAGCAACATCATCCAGTCTAACAATATTTTGTACCCATTATTATTTCAGTATCATTGTTAATGATGTACATGAATAGATTTATGATCTTATTTTTCTTGTTACTTTCATACCAGCTGCAGTAATTTTATTCTAATTGTGATTTTTCTAATAAATTATTGTTGTCACAAAGATGTTTTTTTTTTTTGGTTGTACTAGAGGAAGGTAAAAAAATTTTTTGACATCCCCAAGAAAATACAAATATGCTCTTTCACATTGCTAGTATTTAGGTATCTTTCTCCGGAACATTAATCTCAAATAAAAGTAAGTCAAAACTGATTTTTCAGCCCACATATTTCATATCATAGCTAACATGTTTTTCTAAAAAAATTTACCTATTTTAAAAAAAAGCTGATTTTGAATAGCAGCCAATATGTGATTCATTCTGAATAACTTTAGGTACTTGCGTATTATTGCAACCTATTGGCAACATTATATGAAATGAAACCCCTGGTTGCCAATTCCAGCATATACAACACATAGGAAATTTGGTTTACTAACTTGGCGAGTTATTAATAGAGTGGGTGATAATGTGCTAGTACCCATTTATTTTTTGCAATTTGTAAAGTATATGGCATTATTTATTTTTTTTAATAATATTTTGTCTAAGTGTTGCAAATTTTTAATATAATTGTTTTTCCCAATATATTATATTTGTTTGGCTAGGCTGTAGTATCACCCACCCAGAACTTTAGTCAAAAAATGGTACGAAAAGTTAGTTTCAAATGCATAACCTAAGTGTATACTGATGCATAGAAAAAATTATGGGCTTTCACTTCAAATAAAAATTAAGAATATTGATGTATTTATTTGATGAAAATCGGAAGCAGAATTAAAATGTTTTTAATTTTGGAGAATAATTTTAAATAAACGTAAATCATTTTGAGAATTTTTATTACTACTTACAGCATTTCATTTAAATTTTGAAATTTTTGTTTATTTTAGTGAATGTTTTTGCCACATTTTAGACATTTATGCTTGTATGTAATCTAACCAGCATTGTACTTGTAATTTCTTAATTCTTTTATCAATAATAATACAAAAATCTCTTCTTGTACAATATATTCTTAATTGTACTATGGGATAAAATAATTGATTGAAAAGACCACTGAAAAAAAAATTACTTCTAAAAAGTGTTACTACTGCTTGTTGGTGAGGTTACTTACTTGGCAAAGGATCGTCTAAAATAAAATCAAATGTGCTTTTAATATTTTTTCAATTTTTAAAACGTTTTGTTAGATTAAATTTTTGAAGACTTTCTACATTAGGGTACTTTTCCATTAGCTTAGCATAAAGTTCAAACAGCAACAACAACAAAAAAAATGACGAGTTGAAAAATATTCATTATTAAAGTAATTTTATCAGACCTACATATAAATAAATACCAAAGGGTGATTCAGTTTTGACAGTTTTCATAAAATAAAAATATCTCCTGATGCCTCAGGTAAATGAATCAAATATAATTGAGAAGAAAAATCATATGAGCATTTAAATATTTTTTCATTGTGAATGTTTATAAAATGGGAAATATATATATAGAGTGCCTGAAAAATATGATTACATTTTTTAAAAGTAAACAAAGAATTTCTCTTAAGGTGTTTGTGATTAATAAAGAAAAGATTATAAAATTCCTGTTTAATGAAATATACAAGCTAGATAGCACAATGTCCATATTTTGCAATGCTCATTTCATAAGGGCTTCACAACAAGCATAAGTTGTAGAATGATTTGTCAACTTTTAATCTCCAACAGATGCATTTATAGCATATGCCATCTTAGAGGCCTCGGGCTCCTATGCATAAGTAGGTTCTCCCTGAGATCAAGTTGACAGTATATATATAGCATGCATTGTCAAATACTCGTTCAAATGGTAATTTGAAACAAATGTGTACGACTCACAAATCTCAAAAACCTAGGCACAAACTGGCTTGACCGATGGCTGCATTTTGACTAAATGAGTTGTCATGCAGACATGAGAATCATTGTTTATGGTATTAGGCCTTGCCCTAGACATGTACAACGATCATTGCATAATAATACAGTCTTACATTTCTGACAGTTGACATGCAGTTTGAAATTCCCTGTTTTTCTGAGAATATGTATGGGAATAATATTTGATCATTAAAATTATCTGGATCATGATCTTATTAAGACAGAGTCGAGAACAAACAAGGCCCATACCTTAAGATGTCCCTGATCACCACACTGGAATTTGGAAGTGAGAAAAGTTCCCTAGGCATTGAATGGGAAGAGGAGGTTCAATACCTTGGCCACCTAGATCTGTAGACATAATTCCTTTGGATTTCTTCTTGTGGGGATATGTAAAAATCATTGTTTACCAATCTTCAATTCGTAACTCGAACAAAAGTCAAATTATAGCAGTCTTTAGAATGTTGATGCTTCATAGAATGTGGCAAAAAATCTCATTGACTCAATGTGTTGTGGAACTGTCAGTGTGCACATTGAAATTGTGCAATAAAACGTAAAAAATTTTTTGATATTTTCTTTCTGGAAGATTAAAATTGTAAGTGTGAATATCTTTGCTTGTGTATTTGTAATTGATATTTGAAAGTGTAGTGAAACTTTTCTTGCGCCCCCCCCCCTCCTCCGGTATATATAGGTGATTGATTTGAACCAATCTCAACTCTTTGTAGATTTGAGGATCAATATCTGTCTTTCTGAATGAATCTTAGAACTTGTGTACTATCACAACAATACCAACATTCAAGATAACTCGCCATGTTGGTAATCCCGATTTCGCATGTGCTTTGTTTTATATAATGTCGCCAATAGGGTTGCGATAATATGTAAGTACCTGATTCTTTTATTTAAAAATAATTTGACATCAATTTCTTCATTTGATAATTATTTAATTAATTACACTTGTGCTTAAAAAATACTGTAAAATAAAAGTAAATCAAAAGATTACTTTACTTAACATGGTTGTCAACCTCCATTTATTTTTAACTGACATCAATCTAATGGAAAAATACCCAATATATAAGTACCCCTTTTTCATAAAAATTTTACTACTTTTTTGAAAGAAAATTGTACATTTTCTCTGCACTAGTCATCATTAATTTTGCTCATTTTCATTCCTAACAATAATTGTAAATTTTTTTGTGATTGATCATAACATTAAATTTGTGGCCTTACTAAAATTAAGGAGATTGAAAATTGTTTATTCACAAAATGGGAAGAAGTAACTTGGTGTTCATTATTAGCATTGGATTAGGAGGATTGTGCTTTAAGAAAAACATATTTTAGTTTCTATTATTTCAAAATGTTGAACACTTGACTGTAATGAAAAAAAAAATTGCAAATACAATTAAATAATCCCAACACTTGAATAAATGCAAATATATCTCATACTTATTTGAGTTATGAAATGTTTGAATATAAATGCTTTTAAAACTGGCAACATCTTTTTTTTTTTTTTTTTTGCCAGACAAATTTATCCTACTAAAAACTTCAGTGCATTCAAAATTATTAATATTTTAAAAACACAATAGAATCGCAATAGTCAAAAAGGCAATATACTCATGTAAATGTAATGTAAAATAATCTTAAAGAGTGAATATTTTGGAAATTTGCAGAAGCATTCAGATTTTTCCTGTATCCTAGCCTTAAGAATGTTTCGTACTATCATTTTTAGAATACTTAACCTTTGACATATAGGTGGCATTAAATAAATCATATTTTGACATAGAGAGAATATTTTGTTACATTTTCAATGTCCTATTTCCAAATAATGTACTGCATGTAGTTTTATTTTTTTTAAAAAAACTGGAGGTTTCAGTATAATAAGAATTACTACAACAATTCTATATGGAAACATCTTGTCCAATGGTTGGATAATCTATTTTCTTTTGACTTTGTTAGATTTCACAATAATTTATATTTTAAAATTTTTATCTGAATTATTTAGTATTTAAAATCGTCATCAGTTTTTAAAAACTTGGATGTCATGAGACCTAAAAACAACTAGATCATAATATTCATTCTAAATCACAGAGTTGATTCACATGGCTATAATATTATGAAGAGAATTGTTTTAAAGTTTTTGTTGTTTTCCCGAACAATGATAATATGAAACCTATAAAATATCTAATCGAAATAAGAATTTAACTTCTTCATTCAGGATGGTAGCTCAGCTTTCACAATATTTTGTATCTTGTGGAGGAGGGAGAGAAGTTTTACAATGCATTTACATTTTCTTAAGTTATATACAATTAAAATACTACAGAATAGAAATCTAAAAAAGTTTCATTGATTTAGTCTTATGCTTCAGATTTGTAGATCAAAAATAATTATATATAAACTACAGAAATAATTTGATGGTACATTAATATTATTCTTATTTATTATATATTTTTTCTGCTGTAATATATCTGTTACAGTATATTCACGAATTTAATTTTTCAAGCTAGAGTTTTGTTAAAAGCTATTATTTCATCCATTACAGATCTGCTAAATATTTACAATAAGAATTAACTCATATAAAATGTATCTTTGCAAATAAAAATTAATTCACCATTTGATTGATGTTACGCATATTCTTAATAGCTATACGATTATCAGCATATGCAGACAAATTAAACAGTAAATTAATAATTTTTGCAAGCTATTAAAGAGATAATTTTGATGCAACACTCAAACTGAAGGATTATACATTGAAGAACTATTCATAAAAAACTTCTCTTATTTGAACTTCTGAATTAATTCTATGGTCTTTTAATAATAAATGTTCTCATGCAAGTAACTTCAACTAAATAATATTGCTGTGTAATACAACTCCAAAACAAATCAATAGTTTTGAAACGATTTCTAAAAGCATATGTATAGATAATTTGGAATTAGTCTATCAAATTTAAGATTGTGGAAGCCTAGGTTCATGTTCTTAAGGTTCTGGCCAATGCTGTTTCTCATTCAAATCTAGGTTACACTAAACACTTGCCATGTAGAGGAGATAATCCAAGAGTTAAATCTTATCAAGGCTGAAAGTTCTAATGTTGGCTTCTTGTAGAAATTAGGAAAGTAAAGTATCAACTCAAGTGTTGTCTTTACCATTTCACTATATGGAAATTAGGAGGCCTGTTGCCGGTATGCCTCATGATATTTCTAGTGCTATGTTAAAACAATTCAGTATTACAAAACTGACGAGATGTTTGTTATTTCTTACAAGGAGA
>BMAV01023887.1:134492-163694 GCA_019973955.1 Trichonephila inaurata madagascariensis
TCATGTTCTGTAATAGGTATTGTTGCAGCCTTTGGAATTTGTAGTCTGTAAGCCAAAGAAAAAATTTTTTATACACATATAAATTCTCTATATTAAGATTTTTTTATGCAAAAAAAATTTTTTTCCTATGATTTCTACTGTAGGTCCTAAGTAGTTGTGGATTTGAACTGGCTTAGTAGAAGCATTACTTATTTTATTGTTTAGTTTGGTAATCAGTTTTTGCGATACTCTTGTGACCGGAATTTTTTTTACTCTTCAAAAGACCATAAACTGATTATTGTTTAAGAATCCCACCATTGAATCCAAGTATATTTTATTTCGTTTGCAGTGGTTTTAATGGAATATTTATTTAATTTTTTAGTTTGGGGAATTTATTGTTGAGATATCTTACAGTTAAGGTTCTTTCAAAGTGTCTTTAATATTTAAAATTATTTTAAGGGATTTCAAAAGAAAAAAACCACTTAAATAATTTGAATCACACTAGTGATATATTAAAAACATTAATACTCTCCCTGGCAAAGAAAAAGAAACATCCCAGAATGCATGCGTAGAAAGTGATGAAAATCGATAAATACAGAAAGTGAGATAATATAGAACAAAATAAACTTTTTAAAAATATACAACAATTTATATAAGCACCTGTTGTTGGCTGATATATGCTATGTGCTGATGGAAGCAATCTTGCTGTCAGTAAATGGAATGGAATGAGCGCTGAAGACAGGATAGTGCTACTGGTCATAGCACTACATCCAAATACCGTTGGGTTGTTACAGTACTGCCTAATATAAATCAGCGATAACAGATTATTGCACATGATGGCGCCTCAAACCATGCTGCACTTTGATGTCATGCCTTACGGTGTCCCGCAGTTACAATCAAATTGAACCTGATACAAATAGACTGTTAGTATTGATTCAATGCGAGTCGTCACAGAGCACAACTACATCCTTCAGTTCTAGCACGTAGACAGGGGCGTAGCTACAGCCGTATCAATGATATGTGGGCCTCAAGTTACAAGGGGTCCAACATGTGTTAGCAAAAAATCGTAAAAAGTCCCCGAAAAAGGGTCCCGAAGGAATTTTGACTTAAGGTCCATTTAAGATTAGCTACGCCAGTGAACGTAGATCTAGTTCGGTGCTTTTGTAAACGTAAATGTTGGTGGTGTTTCTTCAATATTAGTCTTAATGAACGCTTCTAACGGCCATTTGCAGAATCGTGGTTTCTGTGGATAGGAAGCATGTAAAACGTCTGCGCGTGTTGTGACAGCTCAACGGAAGTAAGCTGTGGGAATTAAAACTTTTCCATGGGGAGGGGGGTCGGAAGCAATAGTACTGAAAAGTACTAATATAATTTATCTGAGACAATCAATAAAGTTTATCATAAATAGTAAATATGCAATAAAAACTGTTAATTTTTTTTAAAGAAAATTGGAATGAGTTATAAATATTTTTACATAAAATTAACACATGAAAATGATTGACAATTATTTTTAATTCATTATTTCCATGAAATTAATCGCCATCTCGACCCAGCAGAAAAGAATTTTGTCAATGAAGGAAAAAATCTGAAATATAATTACATATATAGTTAAAAAAAAAGGAGGATCTTTTGCACGGACTTGATGTCTTATTACTATTTATGTTAGAATTTGAAGCTGCAATGAGGTTTCTCTGATGTTTTACTTTGTCTTTATTGTGAAATAAATTATTCGTAGATTTGAGGGCTAAGCTTAAAATGTAATATTTAGTTGCAAAATTTTAATAGAATTAATTGGATTTAATAGTTTTGTTATTTCAATAATTTTTGCTTGGAAATTATAAGATATTATTTTTTAAAGACCTATTAAACATTTTCGTACGAGTAGTTGGGAAACATTTCAAAAGATTTATCAAGTAATTTAAAAAAGCGTAGGCAAACATTTCGAATAGTTGCATTAATGACGCTATTGATTTACTGATTGTTTATCAACAAACCAGTGCAATGTAACACGAGGGATATGGGTGACAAACTTCTTAAATTGGACGACACTTGAGCTGGCATTCCTCTCCCTAAACTTCCACTTCAAGAGAAAGTCAGTCTCTCCACACAGGAAATTTTTCGAGGAAAAATGCTTTGAATCTGCGGCTGTCTCCACCAAAAAACCCATTTCCTGTTAGGGAACTAGTGACGTCTCAACGGTCATGGAGTTCCGCGTGGGAAAGTATCCGAAACCGGACACACTGCCGTTTATCCAAAGGCAAGTTAGCTTTTGACCTCCCTTTATCCAGACTACAGAGAGGTAACCGGCTCAGTTACCACGCGAATCTCCAGCTTCAGAATCCACCGCGTGAGGGGTGACTAGGACCAATAGAGAGAGAGCTGTATAGTAATCCCGACTACGTCCGAACATAAACATTTCTGCCTCATGACGTATTATACTTTTAAAAGACACCAAAAGGGGAAATCTGGATTCTCTCGATACTCTACAAATCTTCACAGACACTAAAGAGATACTTCTACAGGCTTAGATACTCTACTACGCTTCAACCCTATGACGTCCCAACACACTCCAGTGGATTCTCTCTGCTGTTGACTTCCAGATTCTCTTGGACTCTCTCACACTTCCTGTGACCTATCAAGGTTCTTATCAATGAGCATGTCAGTGTCGTCCTAACGTAGCCTTTATCAGCGACCCCAACAGCGCAGCGCCAAAGCAGTGCTCCACAGTGAATTTAATCGGCTTCTCTCAAATTAATAAAAGTTTAACTTAAAAAAATGAGCTGACAATGTTAGTATTACTTTTCGATATCTGAAGGTAAAAGTCCAAGCCAACGAATCTCTGGCACAGCTAATTTTTCAACATCAAAAGACATAGCCTGTAAAAGTATTTTATGTTATGTACCTTTTTGAAAAAATATAATGCAATAATTTAGTTGTATTTTAATTTATATATATTATTTTAATACTAATATTTTATAACAATTCATTTACAAGTTCTTTGAGAGTATACTTAATTTTCTTCGAAAATTGTTTGTAAAAAATGAAATTGTAAATCTTCGAATGAAATAATTTGGAAGGTTTTTTTAAACCATATATTTAAAAAAATAAGTCAAAAAACATCTCGAAAAAAATATTGTGATGGCTCACGCGTCCTTTCTCTAACATAACCTCTGGGTTCTTTGACGGCCAAGATTAATGGCAAATCTTTTCCAACCCAAATCCAAGAAGTGAAACGCGAAAGTATAGATGCAAATAAGATAGCCTTTAAAAGGACAGAAGTTTTAGTAAGCGCGATGGCAATTTAGAGAAAATTCAGTTTGAAAAAGGTAGAAGTGTAAATTGGCGGCCTACCCAAGAATCACGAAATCTAGCCATTACTACAAGGTGCATACCCTTGCACTCGAGCCTAACTGAATATCTAAAGTTGTTAGAACCGTTGCAAAAAATTCAAGGTAGGAAGATTATTTTCCGAATTCGAAATATTATTAGGATTGAGAGTAGGCGGATAATATAATTATTTAGATAAGTGATCCAAATGCGCGATCTGTGTTAACCACGGCTACGTTTTTTGGTTTATTCTCACTTAATATAAGGTTGTTCAATATATAAGTAATTTTAGTTAAACTCTTAATAAAAGTCATATTAAGAATTCTAAAATGTCTCTTCATTTCGAGAATCCCACACCTCTAACTTACGCAGACCCACAACGATATGGGCGACAAAGATCGACCATATCACAATATGGGTAAAAAAATAGAAATAGAAATACATCAAAATAATGTATTTTGAAAAAATTGGAAATAGAGAAGTGATTTATCTAAAATTTTGAGAGACATATTAATATGATTTAAATGAAAATTATTTTGTGCATATGAATTCTGATTTATAATAATTTTATGGTTTTATGGACCTGATAAAATAATTTTATGGTTGAAATTTTAAGTGTTTGGTTTGATTTTTATTATGGTTGCCCTCTTAAGCAAAGAGAGGACTATTTGCGATGGATCTCTTAATTTTTAACCTCGTTGATTTGACGAGAACGATACCTGAACAGGCATAAAACTCTACAAACTTCCGCACCACACCAACGTGAGGATTTTGAGAGCATTTTAGTGTGTGTGCATCGACCTCTGTACACGGCGGATTTCCAGTGGCAACAGGACTCGACAACACGGGCCACGAGTTCACGACCATGACCTCTCGTTTATTGCAGCCAGGCATTTCAAAGCTATCTCGTCATCTAAACATTAATACGAATTAAATTTGGGGATAGAATTCGTATGTATTAAGAAAAAAGAAACCATACAAATCAAATAATATACTAATAAAGGAAATCATTACGTTTAAAAAAATAAACAAGTATGAAATTAAAACTCTTTAAAAATTTTAGTTGTAATTTAAAGTTGTCTATATGAAACATGTGTAGCGTATCGTGCTTCCACACGCCACAAGTCCGGGTTTCAAACTTCGAGCTGCGTAAGGTCGACTTAGCCTTTCATCTCTTCAGTGTGTGGGTCGATGAATACCAAGCTTGCTTGGGAACTAAATACTGGGAGTTCTCGTCAGACTGATCACCTGACCAGAACATCTGCTTATGCAGGTCAGTGCCAGAGGTCATGAAAACTGAGATGGGCACAGAAGGCCTTGGCCCTCGTGGGTTGTTGTGCCACTGAGTTTAGTTTTTATGTAAACCATAAGAAAATTAAAATATTTTTATTTTGATAAGCAATTCAAATAATATTTTCAATTTCAAAAAGTGTTTTAGTAATAAGGTGTAAAATTTTATATTTCTTGTAATTAAATTATGATTTTTGAAGAAAAAATGAACATCTAATAAAATGGGAATCAAAATCATAACATTTGAAATAAAAGTGTAAAATTTTTCAGTAAAATTGATGTTGTTTTTTTTAAAAAAAAGAATTAAGGTTTTTGACTTATAAAGAAAAATAGTTTCTACTTAATCAATTGGCTATAACATAATAAAGAGTATAATTTTTCATATAAAAACTAAGCGGTTTTTTTTTAAAGAGACCATGGAAGAATTTTTAAGATAGAAAATTCTTAAACAGGAGCCTAAATAATGCTGAAATAAAATTTTCAAAATAAATACTTACTATTGATCCATACTTGTAGATGCTTAATATTTCAACACCTGAAACACAGTATTTATCAAGAATGCGTTCGTTCGAAAATCATTGTTATTATTATTTTTTTTACAGCTGTTAAATAGTCTATAACAAAACAACTTTTTTAATTTACCGTAAGGATCTGCATCCATTAAACCTAGAATGGGAATTCGTAAGACATCCCACAATTTTCGAAGCATTTCTCTAGTGTTGACATCTGGAAATCCTTTACCCTGCAGTGAATATTCGAGAAAAAGAATAATCAAGGCTACTTAAAATAAAGTACCTTTTGTTAATTAATACTCGTTCATTTTATTCTAAAGTTACTTTTGAGATTGAAAATCAATTTAAGAGATGTAATTATGAATAATTGAAAATAGTTGAATTTAATAGGAAATGTCTGATAATGCGTTAGGAAATATTTTATCTACCATAATAAACTTAGAAAGATATGTTTTACAAGTTCTTAAATAAATTTAAAAATTTTTTTTTATAAATAAATAAATAATTTTCCAGTTATATTTAAATAAAAAGAAATTAAAAAATAAAATGTATTGAAATTTAGCTTTTAATCTGTAAAAAAAAATGATGCAAGTGAGTAAAATCAGAATCTAATATTTTAAAATTCTACCTCTAACGGCATTCAGTTGTCTTTTAGTAACGATATCTTTTAACGAAAAGCAATTCAAAAATACAAAGACGAAGGATTTTTCTTTTAAAAAAAGCTAAAATTAAAAACTTTACTAGTTCTTAAACTTTTGCAGCTAAGAAAGATTGCTTTGATCACGAAAACATACAAAATCATTCTCTTTTAACTGAAAATGGTTATTATAAATAACGTGCGATTAAAGTTGGATTGAACCTCTGCTCGTGTAGGTGTGAAAGTTCACCGAAGGAATAGGCAATCCTAAAACTCGGCAAGCTTTTAATTCAAGCTTCAATTAACATCAACTTTAGCTTGGGGAGTGAGCCAGTTTTAACCTATTCTAATAATTATGACTAAAGATATTTGTCTGTTAATGCAGATACTCGGCTTAATTCCTTCAATTCGAACCACAAGGTTCCTAATCCTGCTTTTGGATTCACGATTAATTCAAAAATACAAATTTTATAACTATGATTTCAACTAACATTAACACGACTAATTGCTATCTTCCTCCATGAACTCTATCCACCAAACTTTAAATAGACATTACATATACACATACATTAATATAAATCGCGGTTCCTTTACAGATAGAGGATCTCAAATTAAACAATTCACTGAAAATAGTTCCTTCTAGAGCAGAGGTACTCAATTTTTTTTCCCAGCCGGGCCACATACGTATGACGGGTATTTCACGCGGGCTGCAACATGAGGATATTTGGGGGAAAACACACTAAAAGACAAAGCAAAATTGATCAAAATATTTAAATTCATTTTTGGCTTTTATTTTTTAATGTTATAACCTTTCTATTAAACACACAAAATAGATATTTACTTTTATGTATTTTTAGTGAGTTTTGGTATAGTTTTGATTTCCATTTATCCATAACCAAGCCTTTTGCTTACATTTTACCATTAAAAAAAGCAAATTGATAGCAAAATTGATAGATTTGATAGCTTGATGGATAGAATTTTCCGCTTAATTTTTAGTACATTGTTCTCCACTAATTGAATTTCTTAATATAATGGACCATGACCGGGCCACCCAGTAAAGGCCGGTGGGCCAACTGCGGCCCGCGAGCAGCAGCTTGAGTATCACAGCTCTAGAGGATCAGTAGAAGAATCTGATGAGAACCTGTTACAAAGTTAACTTTCAATAGCCAATAATCCCTAGATATATCTCTATAAAGCTTCAATTGATAATTATTTCTTACTGTGATAATAATACAAGGATAGAGCAGCTCCGTAATGTTGCTGTCAAGAAGCATCTGGAAGACAGCACTTTTTTCCACTACTAAAATAAAACGAGCATCCGAATGAATACCTTACAAAGTTGAGGAGCGTTTCTAATATAAGTAATTTTTAAAATCAATTCAAAGTTATTCAAAGAAAAAAAAAGGTAAAACAAGTATTTAAGAAAAAGGAGTGAGAGAGGGGGCACTTATTATTTTCTCTTTGAAGTAAAGGATACAGCTGATACTGTCAATGTTATTAGAGATCAGTACACCCTGAAAAAAAAGAAAATTATATATTTATGAATATACAATTTTCATTAATAGGAATGAAAGATCAAAGACAGCTCGTTAAACATTTATCCGGAGTCTTGTGATTTGTTATGCATTAATTCTTGATTGAACTTAAATCATTTTGCTAAAACTGAATATTTTAAAGATGTTGCAACACTGCTGCACGTAAAGTATTTATCGGTGTGTTGATTATGTAATTAAAAATTGAAATGAAAATCACCAGCAGGATGTGGCGAAGGGATCAATATGAATAATTTGAAATAGTTCATGAATTACCTTCATTAAAGAAATACCTTCGTCTTCTTAGCAATGGTTTCCAGAAGCTGATTATAACATAATATAATAATAGCAAAAATGGTTTTACTTTACTAAAACTGGTTTAAATTGTAAGATTGGAAGATACGTATTATTTTTTTCTTTTGCTCTCTGAATGTACTAAAATTATAAACGTTAAAAATGTACCATTATTTATTTATTTGTATTTTTTTATGATGATTGTAAGCTGATGAGTTGAATTAATTTGTAGTTCATTATATATTTTAAATTCATACATAAAATACATTGTCTTTTAGAGTAGGGAAAAAATGTTCAAATTTTTACCTGTATAGTAATTTCATGTTTCGAAAATTTAATACGTAGAACAAAAATAATTTTCTTTCGACCCAATGTTAGCCTTGATGTGAGATTTAAAAGTACAGTTAACGGTAGTGCGGGAAAATAAGAAAAATAAGTACAACAAAAAATAATAAATGATTTCATATTTTTTTGCGAAATTTGGCATTTTTGCCAGGGAAACTAATTATTTATCATAAACTTTTTTATATGAATATATATTTTAAAAAATAAGCTTTGATCTAAGCTAAAAACATATCAAAAGACGGAGAAGCTTTTTAAATAAAAAAAAACAGCGTTATTCTAGGAGATGTAGTAACTAATGTTTTACAAATAAGACCAAAATGCCTTTTTTCTTATTTCTGATACTTAAATTATAATAACTTCTACACGAATTAATTACTAAGAATACTTCTACTTACTTTAATAACTCGTAGTTTTTCGAAAAGCTAGATATTTTTTTTAACTAGATTTTTTATATTTGTATTTTTTGCGATAGTAAGTTCAAAAAAAAATCATTATTTTATTTTAAAATAAGTTTTTCTAGCTGTATTTTTATGAACTGGATTCAATATCGAACAAGGTTCATTTATCAAATATATTAGAAATGAATCAATAAATAAATAAAGAAAGAATTTCTTATCGAATAAATTTTAAAAAACTTTTTTTTGTAGATTGTAGAAATAGTATTTCCCAATTCTTTTATAAACTTATAATTTTTTAAAATATTATATGCGGTAAAAAGCCTTAAAAAGAAACTTTTTTCTGACATAAAATTCCAAACTCTGTAAAGATTACCAAACTTAAGTTATCATCAGTTTATTTTCTTCCTACATTTTTAGTATTGTCAAATTTAAAATAGATCCTAACAGTTTAAAGAATAAGTTTCTTAATTTTTTTTTTTGGTATTGAAATCTTAAAATGTAGTACAAGACTTAAAGTACAGAAAGAAAAAGTAAAAAAAATTCGATTATTGTGATCGTAAGATAAAGAAGGAAAAAACATAACTGTACGCCAAATTTACCACGGACTTACTTTAAAATTTGAAGCTCATTGAATATCGTTGCAAAATTAAAAATTCTTTTCCGAGTTTTTGAAATTTTTTCTTTTTTGTGTCGAAATATGTGGATATCACGATGTTATTCAAAATACAAGATTATCCGATCAATGAAACTTTATGCAAAGTTTTCTGAAGAAGATACGAGATGCTGGTTTACGTTAAAAAATAAATTTTGACGCATTTTTGCATGATTCATTAAAAATTCATACAGTCAATGAGGGGAGGGGAAGAAAAAAATATGGAATTGATATTTATATTTTAGCAAACCTTGTAAACATGAAATGTGAAACAAAATTTTTTAGATGCATTTTTATTATTTCTTCTGGTAATTGTCTGTACTGGTAAACAAAAGAAGATTTCTATTTCCTTATATATTATAAAAATTCGGCAAAATATTAATTGTTGAAAAGAGCAACATATTTCATCTTGATTACATTATTATTTTACGCTTTTAACTCAAATTTTGTTTAAAAGTGTATTAAGAATGTTATTATTGTTTCCTATCGGTGTGTTTTGTATCCTTCGTACTACCAACAATATCTGTAGGAAAATAAATAAATAAAAATGGTGTTGTGTAGCAAGAATCTTTAATTACTCGAATGTTTATTATAATAACTATTTTGAATAAATTCCATTACGAAAACATGTATCTGTAATGATTTTTCCTAATTAGTAACTGCAAATTTGTATATCGATTTTTTAAAAAAAAAGACAAGCAACTTTAGTTTAAAATTGGAGTTAGAATGATAGGAGAAACTGCATTTGACTGCTATTTCTTTAAATCTTTCAAGAAATATGGCGAAATGGGACAAATATTTATTTAATCTGGATTGGAGAAGCAGACATTAACAATTAAATGGCTTAAAACAAAAAAAATATTTTTTTTAATAATTACGTATTATTAAGCCCAGCGGCTTAGTGGTTTACGCATCGTGCTTCAATACCACATGTCCGAGGTTCAAACCCCACGATGGGCAAGGTTAACTCAGCCTTTCATCCCTTCAGAGGGTCGATGAATGAGTACCAAGCTTGCTTGGGAACTTAACACTGGGATTCTCACGTCAGACTGATAACCTGACCGGAACATCTGTTCATGCACCTCAGGGTCCAAGGTCGCGTATATTGAATTGGGCACATTAGGCCTTGGCCCACATGTGTTGTCACACCACTGAGTTAAGTTAATTACGTATTATATTGCCGACAAATTTCATCAAATCAAAAAACGTCGCTAAATGCCGAGATATGCAGTCAACAGTGGAAGATATTTCTGCGCATGTCCGAAAGCAATAATAACAATGGCAACATTTTACGACATTTTTTGAATTGACGACGTCTTTTTGATTTGGCGAAATTGGTTGATGATGTAATCGCAAGTACAGATTTGTTTCAATGTTATATAATTTCGTTCACTAATCAAAATTACAGCAATCAATTATAACAATAGATTGACTGTTAGATTAATTTACGAGCTCCATGAAGCATATAATGTATTATGCATAATGATCAGTGGCGTAACGTACACCCCCGCAACCCCTGCATTGCGGGGGGGGGGACCTGACTTTGCAGAGGGGCCCAAATATTCTCCGTTACGCCACTGATAATGATCAATACTACGTAGCGATAAATAGAAAAAAGACAACCAACTTTTATAAAATGACGGAACAGTTTTATAAATATTTCCATAATCTCTCAATTTAAATCTTATGAATCATTGGGAAAAATTGGTCTTAATCTTTCAATTTTAATGGTGATTGCATTGAAGCATTACAATTTTAATTTCAGAACTCTTTCAATAAAATCTCTCAAGAAGTTACAACATGTAAAAATTGAAGCCATGAGGCAGTGTTACTAAGATAATGTAAACATAAAAGTCTTTGAAATTATACACGAGTTTAAAGTTATATAGCAAAGGAGCAAAAATTACATTCATAAATATAAAATACAAATTTTTTTAAACTTATGATACATAGAAAAACCTTTTGCTCTCTTTATTTTAATTACAGTTTAAATTTCAAAACCTGTAATTATAGATTGGATAAAACATATAACTAATGAGATAAATAATAACTTCATTTCTTAAGATTATCCTATAATTCCAGTCCACATTTTGAACTTATTTTCGGGTGAAATTCGAATATTGTTTTTCTAAATAACTATAAGCCATAAACTATTTGAGATAGTTATTATCTCACATATTTTGAATAAAAAAAATGGATTTTATTGGTAAATATTACCAAAATTTTAATATGGAAATTTCTTTTCGAGCGAGTTTCATAAATTATAGAGAGTGTTGAAATAAAATCCATAAAATCTGATTAATTCTGAAGCAATTGCCAAATTTTAATCTCATGAATGAGAATCAAATTCATAACATCCGAAACAAGTTACCTGATTTGTTTCATTGCAATCGATATAGCTACCATCCACTTCTCTGTACCTTAAGTTACCGGCGATACATCCTTTTGACGTAGTTAACTAATCGGAGGAGAAAAAAATGAGTAATTTGTATGGAGTAAACAGCTCATGAATTAAAGATTAATTCGATAATCAATTATCCGGAACAAATACTTTACCACATGAAGTTTAACTTTCGGAGTTTTTAAAAGACAAGCTATGTCATCCAATATATCATCCAATACTGACTGCTTTTTGAATAAGTTCACATCTTCATAAAAAAGCTCTCTAGAAGTAAATATTTAATAGCAATATTTAATGTCTAGGATAGAACTATATATATATATATATACACCGTATTTACTCGAATCTAAGCCGCACTAATTTTCCATTGTTAATGCTACTGAAAATCGGGTGTGTCTTAGAATCGAAGGCAAAATATTTGTTGGATGGGAGAAATTGAATTTTTACTCCGTTATTTTGTAACTTTTTATTTTGGCCACTTCCATCGATGACTTATCCCATTTCGCAGTTTATCTCCAGTATTCAGTCTATCTTAAACATTGGTGTCTGCTCGTATTTAGGGAAATTTTTTTTTTGTATATGCTTTCTTTTAATCACCTAAACATCAAAGATATCGGTAATAGCATCAAGACGAATTCACTATGACGGAAGTTTGAAAAGGGAGGTAATTTTATATGCAAGGGGGGGGGGGGGGCAGAACAGCGGCCACTGAAAATTTGACATGGATGAAACAAATGTACGTCGATGGCGTAAGCAAAATCATATAATTTTTTCTTGTAAGTGTTCAACAGTCTTTAATAATTCTTTTACATGGAAGACGACTCCTTGTGGGAAAATGGCGATGCCGGCTCCCATTCCGAAGTCAGCCGTGACAATGGGAATGACGAATCCTTTTCGAAACATAAACTGACGGTAAGAGTAGTTATAGATTTTTTGAAAGTTTTTAATATTAGTAAAATAAATAAATTATTAACTTATTATTTCTCAACGATTTTTTTTTTTAATTTCTGAAGTATTGGATATTGGTGAACATTTAAAACAATTTTTTTCCCTCAAAAATGTGTAGAGAATTGGGAGTGCGACTTAGAATCAATGACAATATTTTTTTCATAAAAATATTTCGAGAATTTGAGGTGCTGCTTAGAATTAATGGTGGCTTAGATTCGAGTAAATACGGTATATATATAAGATACAGAAGTAAAAACATATCTAAGAAATAAGCTTCATTAATGTTTTACCTTTTCGTCCGATAACTGTTTGTTTTAATAAGTTTGTGAACTTTGGTAAGAACATGCAGCAGTTTTACTGTAAAAGTAAAAATACAACAAATAAGATTTCATCGTTTATCGAGAGAGATGGGAGATTTTATGATAAAATATTCCTACTTAATTTTGCATCTGATCCTTTTCTTTGAGATCCGACAGTCTTTAACACCGGATTCTCAATCATTTTTATTCCTCTTTCTACTTTGAAACTATAAGTTAGAAAAGTAAATTAATAATATAATATTTATATGTGCACAAATAAAAAAAATAGCAGCATCGAAAAATTAGAATACCGGGTGTGTCGTCACAAAAGCAACTAATATAATTCCACAAATACTTAAAAACACCTGGAGAGAATTCGAGAATAGATTTCATATCCTGCAAGCAATTAATTGTGCAGATGTCGTCCTTTTAATATAAAAAATTCTTCGAAGAGAGAAATAAAATTCAGTCATTTTTTCTATCTCTTATTCCGTTTTATTTAAAACATATCTGTATCCGATAAGAATAAATTATGAGCACCCTATACATATATACGAGGCAGTGACGTAGCTAGCCCTGAGTGGACCCCGTATCAAATTTCCTTCGGGGACCCTTTTTTGGGAAAAAAGATAAGATCACATACATAAAACTTAGTTGAACGTTTCCAATAAGTATACATATACATACATATTTAAGCATTTATTTTTCCTTAAAAATTTTCCTATTTGTTTAATAGGAACTTTTCTCGCACTTTTTTTTTTGGCAAATGCATTTATAATAATATCTGTAGCAGAAGGTTTCAGTTCTTCAAGTTTATCTGCTTACATTGACAGTATTACAAAGCCCGATAACCGATATATATATCGCAGGGAAATAATGAAATTCGGGATTTGATCAAATCCTTAAGGTATATGATCAATTCATCAATTTGATTAAATCCCGAAACTCATGATTTCTTTCCGGCATATATACATGGTGTCCCAGGATCACTCGGAAAAAACTTTAAGGGGAGGTAGGGGACATCACGTCTTCGGGAACGTCACGGGCGGAAACGTCTTTGTTCAGCATGAGGTGGCGTTGTTCACGAGAGCATTTAAGGAAACGGACCTGCACTACCGCAGTCATTTGAGCTGTCGTCGCCGGCAGTGGTGTAACGTTTTCCAAACACCGAGCTGGCAGATATGCACCTGTTTTAAAGATTAGTAGAAGGAAATGCACCAGCAGCAGAAAAATTGTATCGCAAAAGGTATCCGCAGAGAGACGCACGAGACCACCGGATGTTTGCTAATTTGTATCACAATTTGCATGAATATGGATCATTATGTGGTAATAGGCATATGGAGGGTAGGCTACGCATTCCAACGGGCCGTGATACCCAAAATAGCTGATCAACAAATGTTCATAATGGGAGGGAGGAATCTGATGCTTCAATAACACAGTTTTAACATTTGGCATCAATCCTTCCAGGTTTAACCCTAAATCTTATCGATTAGTAGTATCCAGTATTTTTTTCTTTTTTCTTTTGGAGATTGGAAACTATGCTGAAACTCCTCACTAGGAAAAGCAACTAAAAATTTTATCACAATGCTCTATTATATTCCGGATAAATAACAGGTATGTTTTTTTAAAGTAAAAAATGCTGACACCCGTTTTTAAACTCTACTTTAAGATCTCCTTACTGCCCCTTTCCGATCAGTTCCTCTTGTAATTTGAAATTTAGTTTTTCAATGGGATCAAATTAATTCATTACCTACTGTGGTAATTATTATAATCAAGGCATTCTCAAACCTAGTTTCAAATTCTGAATAAAGGGTATTTAAATGTTGAACTCAGAGTGAAAAGTCATTTTCCTGGCAGATTGTCTGTGACCGATTGAGAAACTGAGAAAATTCGCAACGTTCAATATTATACTCCTTTAGCTTAATGCTGGCAAGAAACGCTGAAATGATGGTCCTTGTTTTACTAAAATTCACGCTGTCACCTAGTAACTGCAATTTAACCTCATCAAATCTTATCAATAAATCTGTTAAATAGAGAAAATCTGGTTTCCATTTGATTAATTTTTTTTAAAATTAAATTCATGATCTGGTTTAATGAGAACCACTATTGCGTAGACACCCATTTGCACCTCATGGACCCCCAAATTATTTTTTCGTTGACGTGATCTCCTTGCAGGTCATCATAGATAAACGCTATCGTCGTCTATATCCCTTGGGGTTGATGTAGACAACTTTGGGAATCACTGCTCTGAACGCTAACGTGGGAACTTTCAGCCTGGATAGATTGAATGTGAATCAGCACATTTACACGGCCGGCGGATATCAGAACTCACAACTGCGACTAATCAGAACACTGCAGGTCACGAATCATCGATCATGGCTATTCGGCTATCACGGACACATTCCAAAGTCAGAGTTTTATTAAATCAGATATGATTTATTTCAGTAAATTAAATAACAGTATTTGCACTACAGCTGTGAACTTAATTTCAAAGGATGTGAAAGTAAATAGAATATACCGTCCTTAAATATTCGTTAATCATTTTACAAAGATAGGGATACTGAGAATTTTTGGAGAATTAGGGAAATATCTGGATTAACAAACATTTCTTTTAAATAAATACACAGTATTTCGTCAATAGATTAATTTCATTCAATTTCAATATCTATAGAATATTTAGTTTTTGACTTTGATCCTAAGTATTTTAATTACAAGTAGTGTTCCGAACTGTGTGGATATTGACATAAAATATGTAAGACTTTTGTTATGACAAATCACATAACTACTCACATTTACAAAAAAAGAATCACATTTAAATAACCATAAAGTAATATATGTAACGTTGTGATCTAAATCTTTTTTTTTCTTTCGAAAACTGGTTTGTATTCATATATAATATAAGATTCGAATATTTGTTACTTAATTAAGAACTTCTTTTGTAATTAATTCAAGATTAAGATAAGCTTAAGTCAATGAAATGAAAAATTTCTTGGTTCTTCGGTCTTAAATGCTTAAAATCTGTTTAAGAAAAGCGTTGTAAAAAGTTCAATAATAATAATAATAGTAAAGGAGGTAAATTTCATGCTATTTTTACCGAAGATGTTTTGATCGTTCACTATGTATTCTCTAGTAAATGTATAGTCTAATACTTTTTCTAAATTCGTTATTTTTTACCACAGTCTAATATAATTTATACCTTATTTAATAATTTTTCATAAGCATCATAAAATCTAAAAACTTTGAAAGTTTTATTTAATTTATGAAATCATAACAGTTTACTAGTCATATATTTTCTTTTTTACGCAGCTAATTTATTTACATTAAATAGAAGAGAAAATCAAAATAAATATACATTTAAAACTGAGGAGAAATTTGTTAAAAAAAAATTACCTAGTGTTTTTCCATAATCGTCTATTTGGTAGCTGTATACTACCAATGTCACCGGCAGTATTTTTAATGAAATATTGTTTTAATATTTCTTCAATCTTCTGTAAAATAATTTCCCTTGAAAATAAAATTAAATGGATACATTTGCACACGATGAAAAAAAAAAAAATTAAAAACAATTTATTCGCATCTTTTTCATTGTAATAGTAGTTTGAAATCATTTCATGAAAATAAATTTATTTATAACCTAAAAAAGGCAATAACACTTACCTCTCTGTTGGACATTTCGAAGCAAATTCATTTTGATAAAATTGTGAAGAATCTATGACGCTGTTCTGATCTTTTTCATCTTGAATTTTCAAATTTTTTTCAGATGTATCTTCTTTCGAAAAGCAAACAAAAATCCGATGAAGTTTATCAATATTTATCCAAAAGGTTTCGTCAGTTCCATATCTTTCTTGGAATTTACAAGCCATCTGATTATATAAAATTAAATTAATTTCTCTTTAGTTATTTTAACTTACTAGTTTTAAATATACTCAATTTTTCAAAATTTTATTCCAAGTCTATGAAATATGCGTAGTTGTTTTCCACTTAATTACCGAACAGACGATATTATCAATATTAAAGTTTAAAAAATCATGTAAGATATTTTTTTAAAAAATTATTCGAAATAGTAGCAAACGATATTTTTAAATCAAGTTAAAAGCGTTTAAAATTTTTATTACTGAAATAATTATTTATTTTAAAAAATAAAAATTATTAATTGTGCTAGTGACTTTTTTAAAAGTCATACACCAACAATAGTTTTACATGTACTAACTGTATTTTTTTTAATACATTTTTTTTCTATTCATTTATAATATTCTTTAAATGATATTCTAATTAAACGCTGCATGATGTAATTATAATATATATATTTTATCTTATCAAAAGGGATAGATTTAGAGGAAAATCGGAAGTTGAATTTTTCATAAAATCATATTATTTATTACAACATATATAACCCTTTTTTAATTCCTACTATTAGCTCACATTCTCTATATATTTATTCATTTATCTTGGTGGAATTTTCAATCGTTAATAAAATACATTTTAAAGCTCTCAATAGAGCTGAAATTTTAGATACATGATTATTTCGGATGACAATACAGTAATTTAATTATATACAATACATACAGTAATTATTATACATTAATTTAATTATAATTAATAAAAATAAATTGATTAAAACTAATTATTCAAGATTATTGATCGAGAATAATTTTTTTTAAATTAAAGAAAATTTTTTATCAAAAGTAGTTATTTTTCATTGTAAAGCACAAGTTTAATAAACGGTGATAAAAGATTTAGAGAAACTAAAGCTTGTTTCTTTTGTTTAGGTCTAAAAATATTGATATTTCAGTATTTTAACATCTATACTATCTACACAAATATGTAGATAAACATGAAATTTTATACTTATGTTATCTAATTGAATTTTGCCCAATAATCATGAAAACTCTGTGAATTTAAAATGTTTAAAAGATACAATTAATACTGAAGCATTATTACTTAAATTCGATAAATGTAAGCACTACTAACTCAAACTCAATGGCGCAGCAGCCCTTGAGGATCAGGGCCTACTGTGCCCCTTCCAGTACACGTGACCATTGGGAGCTGAGGTGCATGAGCAAATGTCCGGATCAGGTGGTCAGTCTGAAGCGAAACCCTCAGTGTTTAAGTCCCCAATATCAAGCTTGGTACTCATTTATCAACACTGAAGTAGGAATGAAAGGTTGAGTCAACCTTGCCCAGCCCGGGAATACTAACTACAAGTACGGATTTAAAATTAATGCGATTTGATCATACACAAATTTAAAAAATATTGAAAACAAAATTTTTTACCTTTGCTTCGTTACAACACAATTTATTCAGAAATATCCTTTGCATAGAACTCTCTATATTCACACATACATCCCCATTTAAATAACTCATTTCCTTCCCCCATGTTTAACATATAAGAAAATAAAATTTAGATATCTTTCTTAAAATGAGAACAATGAATAAACTAGCACAGTTTTTGTTATTTATTTCAATCTCATTAATAACCTATAAAATAAAGTATGACAGTGAGAAACAAATTGAATTGAGAGATAACTATATCTCGATGAATATTCTGAATTATAATAGAAAAATAATTCCTAGAAAGATAGGGTTTTGAATTTTTATGTGACATTTATTTTGATAAGAACAATAAATTTTCCCAGACCGTTACCTAGGTAACCATCTGAAAATTGTTTCCTCACAATACACGTTGCAACAACAAACAAATTACCGAATCGTACACATTAATCTAAAAACAGAAAATAGTTCGGGAATTTTTATTGTTGTCAAGCCTCGAATTTTTCAATTCATTCGGTTTTTATTTAAAAAAATGTGAAATGGAATGAGTTTCTAATAAAGATTTATTTTTGTAAGGGAAAAAATGATGAATGCGATTTATAGAATAATTCATTGCCTGATCTGAAGACGATAGAGAAATTCTTTTTTATTTTGTAAAATCCAAAGAAAAGAATTCGTTAGACTTTTGGCGCCTAACCTCCTGCACATTCGTAATTAATGACCTCTAAAGAAACAGAAAACAGTGGAATTTCGGGATGTCGGAAAATTAGCGAACTCAACCTGATTTGTTACGAATGTAGCGAATAGGGTTTTAAAAGTTGTCATCGATGTTGTAAATTATTAATCGAAAATAGAAATTTGGAAAAAGATCTTATGCTTGGGAGAGGGGGGGGGAGATGGAACAACCACCTGTGCACCGGAGACAAAAGAAAACTGTCTGAAAAAGAAAAGAAGGGGAAGAAATGTTGAAAAAGGGAACTTTAACGACATGAATATAGAAATCACTCACATCACGCATACACACCCACTCAGAAATGCTGGAGTCAAGATTAAAAGGGAAATTTCTATGGGGATAAAGTCAATCTCTCCGAAAAAGCCCGTGATCTGCTGGGCTAGACGGAGGGGAAACAGAGCCGTCCGAACAAAGGTGTTAAAGAAATTTCAAAAAAGGGAATTTTAAGGACATTATATAGAAATCACACACACACACACCAGGAAGTGCTGACTCTTGAGATGAGAAGACGAAATTTCTATGTGCAAAAAGTTATGCACTCAAAAAAGCCCGTGCAACACCGGGTCATGTAGCTAGTGCTATATTAAAGATTGTATGAAGAAAATTCTGTGTAACTTAAAAACAATTAGTAACAGTGACTGAATTGTTGTATTGCCTGAAAGAACCTGTGCCCGTCATAAGCTTTCATTCATTTGAAATCAATTAATCGTTGTACTTGTTAATAAAATAGCGTACGATTACATTCATTAAAATTGCAACACCTGAAGGAGGAACGACACGAATATATCAAATTCGCATGAAAAGAAAGACATGCTGGCATAGTGAGCATCATTTAACACGAAACTGAGGGGACTGAACCAACTTCAAAATGTCTTTGCCTGCCATAATTGGACACAATATCATCATCTGCTTCAACGAATTCTTTCGATGATACAGTAGGACATCAGAAAGTCTAATAATACAGAAACTTTCTGACACAGATTTCCCAAAAGGGAAGTATTTTGGTGCTAAGAGAAAGAAATGCATGAAAATACGTATTAGTTTGTCGGGACAGCTGTATTATTTCGTTCGTTCTGTTTTGTTTCGTCTTAATCGTTTTCACGTTACACGTATATCACTGTAATTGATTAGCATTCAAGAGAAATTAAACGTACCCAGTGGGAGAAATGGCATCTCAAACTCTGCATGAAAGGAAAATTACGCAGTGGGTTTCTCATTCGGAAATCGCAATTGGAAATTGTTTGTTTGTGAAAAGGTCGTGTTATTCCTCATTTTAGGAGAAACGTCTATCTGTACGTATTGGGATTCGATAGTCTCAGTATCGTAGCCTATCATGAGAGCGATTTAGAATCCTGTGATATATTGCTACTCGTATTGTAAGGAAACCATGGACTGCCATGCGAATATAGAATCGATGAGTTCAGGATGGTTATATTTAGTATTATGGAGGGTGTCAATGGTTTCTCGTTGCTAACGCTCCAGAGGGCATGTATGTTGACAAGTCGGCCTTGCAGGATCATATAGTCCCATCAAGGGCCTTGAGTCAGCAAGTGGGCTTGTTTGCAGCATGAAAAGCATCCACATAGACAGTACGATGACGTCTGGAGCAGCACGGATTGTCTGTATGGTGAACATTGTCGCTGCTTCCTTTGATACTATAGTATAACGACGCGTGGCAACAGCGAAGCGATGTGTTATTTTTGTGTTTAAAAGTTTTCATTTTTCAAAACTTTTAAAACTTTTTAAAGTTAATTTGAACTTATCTGAAAGTTGGTGATTAGAAATATCTAAAGAAATCATTTAATTGTAATTTAAAATGTAGTCGCCAAAATGGACAACTTAAACTGCTACTTTAATTTCTATTCTGTCTAGACAAAAAGTTGGTATAATCGTTAAAGGATCGAAATGAACTATATTATGCGAGGTTGATGAAGTAACTTAAATTAAAACTTAACCAATGCGGATTTATTTTCCCTGTAATTATTATATCATCATGAAATTTCAAGTTTTAAAAAAACTATATTCAATAGTTTCTGAATAATAAGCTTTTATAAAAATGGATTTTATAGTTTAAATTGTTTCAAACACTTAAAAATTTAAGACTATTTTATAATCGCTTTGAAAATTTTTTTTTGCATTAGTTGATAGACAGTCATTTTCCAATTGTTAAACTACAAACTGGGAAAAAATGTAGCTATTTTAAAAATATAAGTTATTAAACAGAGTTGTAAAAAAGGAAGTGTAATATATAAATTTTAAAGACATTTCATCTTATATGTCCAGAAACTCTTAAATTTAAAATTTAATACAGTAGTTATGTGAAATTTTTTAAATAAAGGTCTAATAGTGCAACTTAGAGATCATATTCCGATTTTAACAATCGCTCTATTTATCACTTGGGGTTCAAAAAAGGAACACAGTTATGAACAGTAAGTTTTAGTTTTGAATTAAAGACACGTTAATATAAAAAATTACTCTCACTGTATTAAAATGTAAAGAAAAACAATAAAAGTATTTAGCAAAAAAAAAAAAAAAAACTGTTAAAAGGTTTTTATTGAAAAAAACAACAACATTACATTGTTTAATAATTGTATGCAATAAAAAAAGAGAGTGTTAAAAATATTAAAGAAAAAATAAAAAGAACATTAAATCAACATTGTCACCTTATTGTGGATTAATCAAATTTTATGTCTCGAGGCTTTCCATAAAATTGTATTCTTTACTTTTAATTTATTTATCTCATATGTCGTATATTTGCAGTTTAATAGTTTTTTTTAAAAAAAATTTCACTAGGTGACGGTATCCCTTGGCCGCCTATAACCGTGGACCAAACCCCATTGTATAAATTATACAACTGTTTATATTCATTGCTCAAATTGCAAAACAGCTATTCCCATATATTATGGAGCTCTATTTTTACAGCATCACAAAACCTTTTTTATATAGAGAGCCTATTTTGTGTAATTGTTTATCTTCCTATTGTTTCATCTTAAATAATGTAAATAATTTATATCTGGATGTTTAGTGAGGGTTAATATTCCATTCTGTTGTATTTATTTTATGATAAAAATTGTAATATTTGCAAGCAACGCCGTTCTTACATTATAATGCCGTTTCAGATGAAAATTGGCAAAATATTGGCGATACAGCCAAGTTGGCATAATTTTTGGCGACTAAATTTGGTGATTTGGCTACCATATGGATGTTTCTGGAAATTACTGGAGAAATCCACGATCGATGACATAAGCGGATTCTTCAAGAAAGTGCTGGAAGGTGGGAGGCTCAGCAAATCGTTCTTCAAGCTCCTCTTCAGCTGAATTCAACTTTTTAAGACCCATTTTTGCAACTATACCTTATGTATAGATAAATTTATTACAGTATCATAAAAGTTTTTTTTTAAATATGGAGAGAGATATAAAAATGGAAGTTTTTCCTACGGTTTCTAATTTACAAATTGAGGTTTGATATTTTCTTAATATTGTAAACTCACTTGAATGGTTATAAAATTATAGTTAACACGGCAGTATTTAAGTTAACATTTAAGAAAAATATATGACACGATCAAATTAGTTTATTGATAAAAGATGCTCTTTTCAATCATAATTAATATTTCAAGAATGTTAAAAAAAGAACCCCCCCCCCTTTTAAATGCACCTAGGGGGAAAATGCTCCTAATGTGATATAGAAATAGTATTATTCATTTAGGCGACATTCTTAAAAAATTAATATACGTATTTTAAGTTAACAGCATTAGTGCGTATAATAAAATTCCTCTCTCCATAACTGCATACTTCTTATGAATCACATTTTCTCTGGGCGAATTTTGTTCAAACTTTCATATCTCTTAAGGGTCAATATCCTATTCGAGGTTTAACAATCTATTTTAGTACTTCATTTATAAATAAAAGTCACAAACTTAACTCTATTCAACAAATTTTTATTGTACAAATACTATCGTAACAAAACGCAGATCAGACAAACATTATAAACTCCAAAACAAAACTCAGATTGTAGTACTATTATTATTTTACAAATCCGGACACAATTACTAATTCTATACACATATCATTATTAATGTACTAAATGCGTATAATTCTAACTTATTATACTTTACAACATGTAAGAAAATAGCAAGACAATACAGGTAAAAGTAGAATACCTACACTCATACACACACAGGATTGATGGATGGAAAAATGGTTAGTATAACGATTGAGCGGTAGCTAAAACAATGATCCTTTGATAGTTAGTAAGACACAATATTTTTTATTAGTGGTAACAAACTAAAGCAATGGAGACGAATTTTAAATTTCATTTTTTTAAAAATCAAATATATCCGAATTGAAATATTTTTTACTCTACTTATATAAGTGAGTGAGTAAAAATTTTGAGGGGTGATAGTAGACAGCATGGGGACGATAAGTCCTCATAAAACATGGTATAGCAAACCCTGTTTAGTTTAAGTGCTTCGCAAGAAGAGTTATGAAGGGTGTGATGTCCAGTGGAATGAAAAGGGGCCATAAGTGGTCAGAAATAGATTTATTAGATGTAAAATATGTTTACAATACCAATAATGCACCAACGTTCGACGTCAGAGATGCAAAAACAAGTGATTGTCACGGGAATTGTTCGAAGTTGCAGCCACGTAGGTCATAACACAGCAGACACCGACAAAGGACTGTCGGGCGTGTTCAAACAAATCCGGTGTGCTGGCGATGTTCGTTGAAACGACAACGTTCCATGCCGTCAGACCCTCCACTGTAGCCACCGGCGTCTAACACACAAGCGATTTCATGGGGCAACAGAAGAAGAAATCAAGAGATTGTGGTCCGGGGAGAGTGGGGGCCAAGTAACAGGTCCACCGTGCGCAATCTAATTTCTGGAATATGTATCATGGAGGTAGTTACGCATAGCATTCGAAAAATGAGCTGGTACGCCATCATGCATAAACCACATATTCTGGTGTACAGTGGCCGATACTTCCTGCTGCAATTCCGGGAGAAGTGGGAAATTTGCGTAAGTAAATTTGCATTCCATAGATGATTGTTTGGCCGTATTTGTTTGGCTACTCCTTTCGTCTTACTCATCGTCCTCCCTACGACTTCTATTTTCGCGATTTTCATCCACTAAACGTGGTTTGCGACCCCCTGTTCCATGTTGATTTGTCATCCCCATGCTGCCTGCTACCAACTCTCTGAATTTGTTGGTCGAATTCGGCAATACCCTGTATAACAATACGAGGGATATTAGCGACGGACCTCGTAAATTTGAACCTCGATCAGGCGACGAGGATGACGCTTGAGCTGGCACCACCCTCTCCTAACGACCACACTGCAGCAAAGGGAGGACATTGAGCCTCGATAGATTCAATGTGCATCGACCCCCTCTTCATGACGTGATCTCTTTAGACATAATGTAAGGATTCAAATGAATTGATAAAAGTCTTTAATCAATTCCATTGGTCTGATTTTTATGAAAACGCTCATTGGATGCAAATCACAATTACTTTAACAATCATTTTTTGAGAGAGAGAGAGAGAGAAATTGTGTAATACATCTATATTATTTCATAAAAGAATATGTGAGATCAGTTAATAATGTAGGTTCTACTCATGGAAAATGAATGGTTTTCATAGCTGAATATAAAATATTGTATCGGCTGTTGGAAAACATAATTAACAATTTATGAATTTCGAATACGGAATAACACAAAACCTACCTCTCTTTGTCTTACAAATATTTAATAGTATCGTAATTTCACACCATACACATTAAAGTGCATTTTTTTTTAATATGCACAATGATAAGAGTTCATAAAAATAAAAGTGTAGTTGAAAATAATCAATACAAGTAATCACAATATATTAGGTTGGGGAAAAAGAAATCCATTATTTTTGCATGAAATTCAAGAATTTATTTAAAATGTTCGGATGGACCTATTTAGGTCAAATATGTACCATTTTGTTGTATAATTTGTTGCCATTTTAAAGATAGCTTCATAATGCCTCTATTATAGAAAAGTCTTGGTCCTTATTGCCGAAAAACTCTAGTAATCGATTTTCACAATCTCCTCTTGATTCCAATATCTTATCACTCAAGAAGTTTTGAAATGCGAGAAAAAGGTGGTAATCACTTGGTGCCAGGTCTGGACTATATGGTGGATGCATTAAAACTTCCCAACCAAGCTCCCAAGGTTTCTGGAGCGTCACTGCAGACGTGTGTCGCCTGGCGTTGTCCTGATGGAACACAACACTTCTTCTATTGGCCAATTCTGGCCGTTTATAGTCAGTTGCTGGCTTCAAATGGTCCAGTTGTTGACAGTAGAGATCTGAATTTAGTGTTTGGCCATACGGAAGCAACTCATAATAAATTATTTCTTTTCCAGTCCCACCAAATACACAGTAGAACCTTCCTGGCTATTAGTCCTAGTTTGGCCACCGTTTGAGCTACTTCATCGCGCTTTGACCACGATAGTTTTCGCACAATACTGTCGTATGTGACCCATTTCTCATCCCCAGTCACCATCCATTTAAGAAACAGGTCAATTTCATTCCGTTTGGCCAAGGCTTCGCAGATGGAAACTCGATCCATCATGTTTTTTGGTGTTAATTGGTGTGACACCCAAACATCGAGTTTCTTTTTGAATCCAACTTTGCGCAAATGGTTTAAAACTGTTTCATGGTGCATCTTTAGCTTCTAGGCGATGCTAAGACTCTAACATGCCGGTCAACTTCGATTATTTCTGTGATTTTATCGACATTTTCGACGACGGGTCTGCCTGGGCGAGGTGCATCTTTAACATCAAAAATGCCTGAACGGAATTGACGAAACCAAAATTGCACGTAATTAGCTTTTACAGTATCAGCACCATAAACACCATGCCCAATTTCAGCCGCTTGACTTGCATTTTTGCCTTTATCCAAGAAAAACTGCAAAATGTACCGAATTTTTTCTTTGTTTACTTCCACTTTTTTTTAACACCCTATAACTCACAACTGAATGGACCAAACAAATAAAGACAAAATAATTTTTTGTAGTGTGAACTGTCACCTTGATAACGAGCATAAATTTGAAATTGTTTGATCAATACTTCCAGAGATATGGACACTACAGCCATCTACCGAAAAAATAATGGATTTCTTTTTCCCCAACCTAATATTAGTGGAGGTACTTTTTGCTATAAAAAAAAATTAAATATTACAAAATAAAATGCTATGAAATCGCATAATAATCACATTTGTAAAACGCAATTAGGGAAATATCGTATTATGAAAGGCTTTATAGTTCCATTTACTATTTTTTGAACTAGCGATCCTTATTAATTGAACAACAATTTTTCTCGTCGAGGTAATACACTCTGACTAATATTTTCCTACTTACTGTAAAAACTTTATACATATATACTCTACACCCGAGGAATTTCTTCCAAACAAATCGTTGCCAATCTGAAAATAGTTTATACCATTATGTATTCTGTCAGTTGGAAGCAGGAAGGTAACTTTCCCCCGGGAATTGGAAGCGTCAGCGCACGTAATGGTGAAACGGAAACCGGGATTGGTGTTGACAAGGCTTGACAATAGGGCTAGATAGCGTTCTAAAGATGCAGATTGGAGGAGACAGGAAAAGCTTCTTCTAATTTTCCTTATGACATAGCCTCACTCCCATTTTTACCGTGTAATGGGATGATGCTTGCTTGAAAATCTTCTTTTGTGTGTGAAATGTTGATGGGATTATGTATCATAAATCACTTGGTAATGAGCTGTTTTTTGATTAAATACAGCATAACTCAAAGAAAATGAAAGACTAATTGTCGACAAACAGTAGAAAAATAAGATTTGTTTCACTTCAGAAATCTTAGATTAGGTATAAATTTATTTTAAGAATGTCTCGTTCATTTAAGGTATCCGACTACGTTCGGAACCGTGATTTTAAAAAAGCATATTGTAATGACTTCTCTCAGATCTGGGCTATCTATTTATTTCAACGTGAAAATTATCAAAATAATAAATACAAGGGTATAATCTAATTACAGTTCAATATCACAATTGAGTCTCTTTCGCACTCTCTTCTGTTCCTGGATTTACCAGCCAGGAGACCGCTGTACTTCGCGGGCTCGTTCGTAATCAGTTCGAGTCTCTTCCGTATTCTCTCCGGTTTTCTCGATCTTTCCAGCTAGGAGACCGCTGTACTTCGCGGGCTCACTATCGCTCTTCCTATCGCTCAAGGGACGTCCGAACCGCTCCCTTCCAAGATCCAGTCTACTCTCTTCCGGACTCTCTCGCCCGTTTTATAGCATTTCTTTTCCCTCGTCATCCACCGCTCATTTCTTTGTCGGCCTCGGTCCTCATCCTCCTGATGACGCCTTCCGGTCTCGGCCTCTATTGATGTCGCACCCCTCTGCCGCGCCATACATTGTCTCGCTCCCGCCAGTCCGAAAAGACGCCAAGTCTGGGTGTACAGCTGTATGTTCTCCGACGAGACGGCGCCTCCGAGTTCTGGGAAAATGGGCACACAATGACATGGCGCCCCTTTTGACAGCCCGGTCAATTGGGCAAAAAGGGGCCGAAACTCGACCACCCAGCTACGAAATTCCTTCCCAGCCATAAAGGGAACTTCTCGGAATTGTCGCAGCTTCTATCGGCACGGGATCTGTTGAAAAATAGGGGAAGGAGATATGCTTCGTCACAATATAAATGGATAATTTTCATGATATTTAGTGTCACTCAGATTAGAATACATGTATAAAATTGTTTTATATAAGGACATTTTGACAAAAAAAAATTATTTAAATACAATATTTCGGCAAAAAATTAACTTCGAATAATCTTTTCTCAAAATGTTCTCCTTTTGTGAAAAATGCTTCTATTGTAATAATATTTTGCCTATATATAGCTCAGACCTCTCTACAGAGGCTCAACTAGAATCTTTGAAAAATTTACATTATTTTCAGAGTTACCACCAATTGAAATAATTATTGGCGTTTTTTTTCTTAAAATTGCTCCCCTCTGAGGTCGTAAAATATGGATAAACCCACTTCTAAGTTATGTATTTCAAAAATTCTAGTTGAGCCTCTGTAGAGAGGTCTGAGCTAAATACTGGCAAAATATTATTATAATAGAAGCATTTTTCACAAAAGGAGAACACATTTTGAAAGAAGATTATTCTAATTTAAATTTTCTGCCAAAATATTGTATTTAAATAATTTTTTTTTGTCATAATGTCCTTAAAACAATTTTGTACATGTATTGTAATCTAAGTGACACTAAATATCATGAAAATTATCTATTTATGCGCTTTTGCAAAATCACGGTTCCGAACGTAGTCGGATACCTTAATGTGCCAAAATAAAAGCTGGTTAAAAGCTGGTTAGAACTGTAAATCAAATACTATTAGAGACGCTGGACAAACGAAAGCTTATATCATTTTAAAGTATCGTAAGAGTTTTACGAGCAACAACATGACACTAATATAGCTTAACATGTCAAAATTAAATAGAAATTGCTAAAACTTTAAATGTATTAACACCTTAACTATTACATAGTTTTCGACAAAAACTGTAAATTAAGCGTTTATTCTTTAATTCAAACTATTTGAACAAAAGTAAGTTTAATAGAAATTAAGCTGGTTGAATATAAACCAACTAATTTATTTTCCAACTAGTTTTCTTATCTTTTGTTAACCAAACTCCATTCACATTATTCTGTCATCGGGTATACAAAATAAGTATTTTTGTACATGTTTAAGTAATGAATATTTAATTCTGATAAATTTAATACTTTAACAAATGCATTTCTGTAAAGTTTTACATCCTTGCATGAAAAACTCATTAATAAGTTTTTAATTTTGGATGCTGCATTGTGGCGTTCAGTAACAAAGGAAGAAAGAATGTTTTAAAGTCAGAATAGGTAAAATCGAAATATTTAAATGATAACAGAAATAGAAAGCTAAAAGTATTAATGATAATCAAGCTATTTCCTATATTCTGATCATACCTTTCAATGTGATCTTCATTTGTTCTGCTGATTGTTATATTTACTTTATTTCTCCACTTATTCTTGATTAAAACTTTGAAATTGTCTAGTATCTACCAAAAGAGAAACTTTTTAAAGTATAAATAATAATAAATCTTCCAATTTGGTCAAGATGTTGAATTGAGTTCTGATTGTTTTGTATGAGAATCTTTTTGTTTTCCTTTAGCATTTTGATTCATGTTTTGAAATCATCTATTATTTACCAAAAGAGCTTTTCTACTAAAACATGAATACATGAAAACAGGAAAACCTGTTTGTATCTAACTATAGTCTTGAGTTCTAATCGATTCATGAATATTTAGATTAATATCCTTTTGTATTGAAAAATTTAATTTTTTTTACTATTATCTACAGAATGAGGAAAAGGATTAAAGCAACATTCTCTGAGTAACCTCTAAAAACAAGTTTTTATTGATGTAAAAATCAACATTTTGTGAAACTAGAAAGTTTCTGTAATAATTTATTAAGTGTTTATTGAAAATTAAAGAGTATATATCTTATTAACGAAATGGTTGAAATATTTATTTCTTTATAACATGTAACATTACTGTAAT
>BMAV01023888.1:0-38695 GCA_019973955.1 Trichonephila inaurata madagascariensis
GTAATATATATGATTCTTTACTGAATAAAAATTTTATTTTCATTTATTTCACTCCCTCTATGAATAGACATTTCCCAACTTTTAATTGGAGAAACATTTTTACAACATTTATCTTTTTTATGTAATGGATTTTTTTATCATGAAATTATTTCTTTATCGACATTAATTACATTCAAGCGCTAAATACACATTTCGTCAACTCTCTTGCCAATCAGAATAGGAAGGTATATATAGTGGTATATAGAAGGTATATATATGCTTAGTACTACATAAGTTCTTACTGTATATTCCCAGATAAGGCAATAATCCGAACCAAATACACTTCCTGTTTTTCTAATTTGTTTTCTGAACATTTCTATGAATTGTATATTTTAAGATCTTCTCCGGAACATCAACCTACTATCCATCAATTATCCATTATATGGGCTTTCAGAGAAAAAGAAAATAAAAAATAATTTCCCCCAAATAGAAACAAAAATTGAAGACGGAAACAGCCTCCTCTTAATTGAAATCATAACGTATCTAATATTTTATATAAAATTCTGTAAAAAAAAAAAAAAAAAGAAAGAAAGAAACTTTTAACCCCCTAGGGGACTTTGTTATTTCTTTAAAAAAAAACACTTCGATTGGAAGAGAATTTTTTTTTATTGCTTATATAATATATGCTTAAAATTATATTCATTTATTGGTGAAATCAGGCGGGAATTGTGACGAACAAAATTGAAAAGGGGTAATCAATTTATTATTTGCTAATACCATTCCCTCTCCCCTTGGTTGCTCATTAGAAGATTTTAAATCAGCAAAATGGCAAACCAAAAATTTCCCCATCCAACTGAAATTTTTTAAAAAAGGAAAATCTAAAATCATCTTTAAAATTTGACATATAACTTTTTTTTAAATAAAACTGGGTGAGGGGGGGGTACTGTCCTGTCCACAACACAACCAGTCATTGTACAATGGACAATTGTTCAATTGTACAAATTATACGTCCCACTTTTACTAACTATACCTCATGCAAAAATAAATTTATAACAGCTTCACAAAAAAACTTTTTTATATAAAGAGAGAGAGAAAAATAAAAAAACAATAATAAGTAATTTTTAAAAATTACAAAACGAGTCAATTTTATTTACTTTTATTCATGTGGAGAGGCAATATTTTTCAAGTACAATACTCCGAAATATATATACATAAGTAATTTGGTTTTTTAAAATATAAATACGAAAATATATTCAATGCAGAACAGTTTCAAAAATTTGATGGAAAAGCTAACCTACTAAAAAATGTAAAACAAATCTTAAAATAAGCATCTCACCCATACTCGCAGATTGCGGTTAATGTTAAGATTTATAAATAAACTTTTAGTAAATGCTATGTACATATTTGTATAAGGTTTGCTATTGTGGGGGTTTTAAATCCTCCCGCTCTGAAAGTAATGGAACCATCCATCAAAGATGTTAAAAGTACTAAATGCCTTAATATATTTCATTCAGTTTCTTTGCCATTGGATACAATTTTTTTTAAATAATAAGTTATTTTTTGGGAAGGAAATGTTTTTTAAAAAAAGCATTAAGTTTCTAATTACTTAGTAATGAAAAAAAATGCAAGAATATAAAAAAAAAAATAAAAAATTAAGCAATATTAATAAAAAGTACCTTTTTTAAAAATTGGAAAAATTATACTTGCTTTGGGAAGTAATTACTGAAAGTTTATTACTCTGCACTTTTTTTTAAAAGCAGATTTCTTTCACTATCTCTCACAGAAAAAGGGTGCATTTTTTTTAAAACTAATTAGTTAAAAATGCTTTTTGAAAAATACAGAAACCCTCTATAGGTTTTCTCGAATCTTTAAAAAACCCCTTTTCCTGTTTTGAACCCCATGTCATAAACTTTTCTCACACAGCATATAAATAAAAAAAATTCAACTGTTTTCCCGGAATTGTCATCTAAAAATTCGTTCTTCCATTATTTAAAAATAAAAAGAATTGACCTTTTTTAAGAGGGGAACAAAAACCCAATATTCTTTTTAAAAAATTAATAACATTCATTATCTCTCAAAAAACTGTTCATGAAATTTCAACACATTTCTACTCGTCTTGTCAACGAGTACCAAAAAACGCTACTGTTTTTGGGAATTTTCCCCCTTGGGGAATTCCAGCGGGGGAAAATTTAAAAAGTTTAAGGATTAAAAATGAGCGCATTGCTATTTGGGAAACATTTCGTCACTTTTGCATGTGAGGCAGCTTTTCACTTTTTGAACAGGGCAATAACGATCCTCATTGCCGGGATTTTGTCCCCTATCGTGCTGATCGTATTTGGGTGGCGGGTGTGCCGGACACGAAATCGTCCACCCCACCCCTCCAGACGATTTCGGGGCTCGGGGGAGAAAGCCGCCATGCCCCACGCGGGGGAGAGCAGGCAAACGACTGCTGGGAGTAGTTTTAAAAAAGCAGGTCAGTTTTGGGGAAAAGGGAAAGGCCCGCATGTTGCGGGGGAAGGAGGTGTGGAGGAAGAACAAAAAAAAGAGTATCGTCTGCCCCTCCTCAGGATGGGGATGCCTGGGGCCCCCCCTTAAATTAGGCCCAAAAAAATGGGAGCTATTCATAGGCGGGAGGGGGGGGGTTATAAAACTCGGTAGATAAAAAAAGGGATTTAAGGGGGGTTTTGAATAGGGATCATGACCTTAAAAAAAAAATTATAAATTCTTTTTTTTTTTTTTTAAAAAAGAATAAAATGAGGTGAACCCACCCGGTTTGAATTTTCCCTTTTTGAAATACGTCACCTACGTAAAAGGGGCGTTTGGTCTAAAAATTTACGAAAAAAACCTAAAACAGAATAAGAATGTGTTTTTTTCCATTAATTTTGAAAATATTATTTTTTTTATATATATAATGACGAGACTTTATAGACGAAAAGTTTTAAATTTCCCTAAATATTACCTTTTTTAAAAAAAAATGCAATATGTTATGTTTAGCTTTGATTTATCTTGGACTTGTGAAAAGTAAACGCAGTGAAATCCCGTTTAACGCAAAAAACGCTTAAGGTGACTTGGAAAATTTTAAACTACTTTTTTTCTTTATATTTTTTAAAAAATTTTTTTTTAGCATTTTATGTAATTTTTTATTCGAAAATGATCAGTAAACCCACATATTATTCACATTTTAAAAAAATTTTTAAATTTTTTTTGAAAAAAAATTTGGGAAAAATTTTTAAAAAATCCTACCCCTTCGGGTAATTTTTAAATTTTTTTTGCCCGGGAAAATTTTTTCTGTAATATTTTTATGGATGTTAAAAACAACTTCGGGGGATCGTTTTTTATAATAACTTAATTTTAGAAAAAAAATAAAATGTTGATAGAAAATTCAAAAAAATCAACAAAAAAGCCAAATATCTTTTTACTTTTTAAATTTTTTCTTAAAAAAAAAGTTTTCGGGTTTAAAAGAAAATGGATCCCAAATTTTTGTCCAATGCTTTATATGCAACACGCAGCAGAAAAAAAATTGGAAAAAATAGTTGTGGAAGGGAGTAGTTTTTTTAAAATCACTAATGTTTCAAAAAAACACAAACTGAAAAAAACCATTTTTAAAAAGTTTATAATTCGGGAAAAAAAAAAAATTATAAAAAGCTTAAATAAATTTAAAAAATACCATTTTTTAAGATATTAGTTATATATTTTTCTTAAAAATAATTGCATTTTTCGTATTTTTAACCCCTTTTTTAAAAATGATCAATTTTAAGAAGGTATTAATTGCACAAAAAAAGTTCAAGAAAAATTTTAAAAAAAAAAATTTCGTCACGACAGAAAGTTTTTTTTTTTTCTTCACATAATATTGAAGTATTACTTTTTGTATAAAAAACATATCGGGAATAAAAACAAATTATGAAAAAATTAATATAAAATGTCTTAATTAAAAAAATATTACATAAAAACACATTTCACAAAGAAAAAAAATTACATTATTGTATTGCCCCCGGAAAATATTTTTGCTTTATATCCCACATATTCTATTTTTTAAAATTTTATTTCTCTTTAAAAAATAGATTTTTTATATAAAAACTTTTTTTTGCCTTTTTTTTTAAAAAGGGGGGGTGGGGCCCAATTGCCTGATTTGTTTGCAGTAGATTATGACAATGCGCGTACAGCCCCAAATTTTTGGAAGACAAAGACATTTTGGAATTTGTTCAAAAGCTCAAAAAAAAATCATTCATGCAGATTTCGACAACGAAAAAACCGGGGAAAAGAGGAACATCATGAAATTTTGCGCAGTTCTTGGGCATTTCCCAAAGGTGAAGTGAATTAAAAAAGGATGACATCGAACAATTTGTTGATAATTTTGATGTAAAAAAGGGCAATCAAAGAAAAATATGATTATTTTTCCCCCAAAACTTTTAATGAATGCTTTGTTTTTAAAAAATTGAAAAGTTTGTATTAAATTTCTTTCGTTCTAGTGAATGTATTTCTTTTTTGATTTTTTTCAAAAAGCATGCATATATACACATCTACGTTAAAAAAGTTTTCCCAATAAACTTAATTTTTTTGTATTTTTTCAATATCCTTTAACACAAAAAATTTTTTTTTAACATGTAAAAAAATTTCAGACACCTCAGTTTCGTGTTAAGCGATTTTCACTTTAAATTTTATTTCGAAATGGTTCTGACTATCTTCTGAGAATCTCCTCAAACAACAAAAAAATTCACTAATTACAGAATTTGGAAAATGAATTTTTATATTATGGGGAAAAAGTTTCATTATTAACTTTTTAGGACTGATGAAACGTTTTAAAAAAAAAAAAGCTTTCTTATTCGTTTTTTGGTATGTTTTACATAAATTTTAGTTTTAAACATTACAGCATTTTTTAAAGACGAGATTGATTATTTAAAGCTCAGTCTTATAAGAAAAATTTTAAATAAAGTAATTTTTTTAAATTTTATTTTCAATGTATTGGTTTCTTTATACACTCACTTCCCAAAAATTAAGCACGGGAGGAAAAAAGCTAATTTCCCGGGAAACCAATCAAATTGAAGAGGATGCAATTCACTGCAGAGGTAGATGGAAGTATGCAAATATGTTGGTAACAGTAATCGTACTTTCATGTCAAGAAATATGCAAAAAAGGGGAAAACTTATAAGCCAACATGAAGGGGTTTTCAGGAATTGTTTGTAAGTGCTGTAGAAGGTGTTTAAAACTTTTTGTACAATTTGTTTTCAAACATACGTGTTTTTTTTACTTCCCGAAAAAAGAACGGAAGATTCGAGGGGGGCGTGCTGTGGGGGGGCATTGAAGCAGGACAGTCGATCACAGATGTTGCTCTTTTTTTCGGCATTCATCATTCTGAAATTTCATGTTTGGGGGAAAAAAATTCCAAAAACCCCATAGACAGTTGTCCGGGAAAGGGCCCCTAGGGAGGTCGCCCAAGGGTTACACCCCCCCGGAAGATCGATATATTGCTATTGTAGCCAAGCGGAATTGAGACCAAAAACCCCCACACGTGGGGACATCTATGGTTAACAGCGCCCATTGGTAAAAAGGGTATATCTGCAGCTACTGTACGCCGAAGATTACACATGAATAGACTGTATGCCCGGGTACCCCGAGTTTGTGTTCCCCTATCCCGTCCAAACAAAAGGGGGGGAAATTAAAAATGGGGCCGGGAACATGAATTTGGGCTGTGTCTGACTGGGGCGATGTCATGTTTTTCTGATGAGTCAAGATTTGCTCTGGAGCTGAAAAACAAGCGTATAAGGATATAAAAACAAAGGGAAAATGCAATCAGCCCTAAAACATCACCGAACACGTATTTCCCGGGGGAAAAAAATTATGGGTGGGCAGGGTTTCATTAAGGGTACCGCACCGACCTGCAAAACTTTAAACGGGGTTCGTGACGGCTGTCCGGTATCGAGATGAAGTTCCCGAACCTATTGTGAGATTGTACGCTGCGGGGGTTGGCCCTACTTTTTTTTTAATGGTCGATAACGCACGTCCCCATAGAGCTGACATCGTCGATGACTTTCCTGGAGAGGAAAGGGGTTGCGCGTATGTCGTGGCCCAACGCCCGACCCAAACCCATTGAAAATCTTTGGGGTGCTTCGGCCGGTGCTGTATCTTTTACGTTTCCCCCCTTTCCCGCTATCTTATTGAGCTGGAAACCTTTCTCTACAAGAGGAATGGCGGTTTCTTAATTCTGCGGTGGTTGACCACCTAATTTAAAGCATGGTCCCGAAGGTGGAACTTTGCGTAAAAGATGAGGGGGGGGACTACATACCCCATTAATGTCCCCACTTTTTTGCTGTTTTTTTTTCCCTTTATTTCATAATTCCTTTTAAGTTTTCCCGTAATTATTTTGATAACTTACAGAAAATTTTAAAATTGTTTTCATTTCTGTACATAATTATTGATTTTGTTTTATGTATAAATATATATGCTACTTTTCTGCCAAATTTTTGTCAATCAAAGCAGTATTTGTTGTTTTTTTGCTTTTTTACATCTTCGTGCTTAATTTTTGGAAGTGAGTGTACTTTCTTAACTTATTCTAAGAATTGTATATTATTTCAATTGTGTTAAAAAGGAATAAATGTTTCCTTTTATTTCTATTCATATTTCTGTAGTTTTGAAAGTTTTGCTTAAGAAACCCCAAAATTCCTTGAAATTAAAGGTAGTTTCAAAAATATTCTGATTTTAAAAAAGTTTTTAATAAATCTCTACATATAACTAGTCAAATGTCTTTTGATTGTTATCATTATAAATATCAAAAAGGCACGGGTGGACTCTAAATTTAAATTTTTAAAGATATACTTCATAAATATAATATTGTAATGTTACTTTTTTCCTCCACTATATACGTATTAAAAATTATCGCGTCAAAAAATTTTCATATTTTGTGACGTAAATAAGCAAAATAGATGACCATGAGTCATAAAAAGTATTATAAAATATTAACTTTTCAAATTTTAAAAAAAGAATAAAGTTTTATTGTAACAGATAAAAGGTTTCTCCGATAAAAATGTTTAAATTTTTAGTCAACAGGAAATTTCTGGCTTTTTGAAGTGAAAGGAAAGTAATGTTTTTCAAAGTATGTATTAATACTTTCTAAAAATAAATTTTTTTATCTCGCTTATATCTTCCTCGGGGATAATTTTGTGAATTTTTTTGAAAAAAAGGGCTCACTTTTTTAGGTAAATATCTCGAGCATTGTTTGTTGACTTTTTTTTTACTTTTTTTTTCCCTTAAAAATGTTAGAGAGAGAAACAAGTAACAGACAAATAATGATAGATCTGGGGAGTCTGGAGGATAGGATAGAATTTCCTATTTTTGTTCTGGGATTTTCCTGGGAATTTTGTCTGGGGAATCCTGCCATCCCCGGCAATACGGGGGTGTACGTTACGCCACTGCGGTATGTCTAATATATTATATCATTAAAGTATTTCATTTCGAAATTGTTCACTGTTTAAGTTTATATTCTTCCAGAATTATAACACTTTTTTTAGTATTTTACGGCACGTGTTGTAAAATCAAGAAGCAAATCCTTTCCATTTCTTTATCTATGTTCCTTCAATGTCAAATACAGATATTTTTGTCTCATCATTCCAGATAATTTCCTTCAAATACTTCCTGTTTGACGAAAGAGATTTTTTTACTTATCTAATAAAACTTTGCTAGATGAAATGAAATATTTTTCTGAGTTCAAAATTTTTGAACTCAGCGCTCTGGGCGAGATTCCAGAATTTACTTTCAAATCACGCCACGTTTGGTCCCTTTGAACATTAAAGGTGATATAACTTAATTTTTATAAAAAAAAAAAAAAGCGTTTGTTTTTAACCCTTTTCAGGTAGGTTTCCCCCAGAATAAATGTCCTTGTTATTGCTTGTTAATGTCACGTTTGAAGCTACGTGAAAACTATTGTGATAATGGACCTCGTAACATTGAACCTCGGTCAAATGACGAGGTCGACACCTGAGCTGGCACCTTACTCTGCACACCACGCCTATTTGCAAATATTGAGCTTCAACAGATTTAACGCGCATCAATCGATCTACTCGGTGAATCTTTGATGGTACCAGGACTGGGAATCCTGGATAGAAGTAAAGGTTGACTATAAGCCCACCCATGAGTCTACCGTAAGTGCGAAAATGATTTTGGATCAATGACCAATTTTACTCATGAATAGCAACATAATGATTTTAGCAATTAATATTATTATTACACTTAAGGTATCCGACTACGTTCGGAACCATGATTCTAAAAAAGCTCATAAATGGATAATTTTCATAATATTTAGTGTCACTTAGATTAGAATACATGTATACAATTGTTTTAAGGACATTTTGACAAAAGAAAATTATTTAAATACAATATTTTGGCAAAAAATTAATTTAGAATAATCTTTTTTCCAAATGTTCTCCTTTGTGAAAAGTGCTTGTATTGTAATAATATTTTGCCTTTGTATATAGCTCAGACCTCTCTACAGAGGATCAACTAGAATTTTTAAAAATTCACATTATTTTCAGAGTTACAACCAAATTTTTAAATAATTATGGGTTTTTTTTTTTTTAAAAATTCTCCCTCTGTTGTCGTAAAAATATGGATAAACCTACTTCTAATATATATATTTCAAAAATTCTAGTTGAGCCTCTGTAGAGAGGTCTGAGCTATATACAGAAAAAATATTATTATAATAGAAGAACTTTTCACAAAAGGAGAACATTTGGAAAAAAGATTATTCTAAATTCATTTTTTGCCGAAATATTGTATTTAAATAATTTTCTTTTGTCAAAATGTCCAAAACAATTTTATACATGTATTCTAATCTAAGTGACACAAAATATCATGAAAATTATCCATTTATGCGCTTTTTTAAAATCAAGGTTCCGAACGTAGTCGGATTCCTTAAATAAATTCTAACCTTATCATTAAATATTTCTTTTAATTTTACAGATTTAGCTGCATTTATTAATGGGAATTGTATGCAAATTAAATATAACAAAGTTAGTTAAATTATTTTAAATTTAATATATAAATGCATCACCCTTTTAAAAGCAAAAAGAAAAAACTATTCAAATTTCACTTCAATGTTTATCTTCTTATCACTCTTAAAATACACTCCTTTCAATATTCAATACATCATTTTATTTACAGTTACCTACTCCATAAAATTCTAATACTTTTAAGAGATAACTTATCTCGAAAAATATATCAACTGCCATTGATTATATGCATTTCTCCTCTCGTGTAATAGAATTTTTTCCCAAACTAAATTTAAAATAAATATTAATATTTCAAGTTAATATTTTTCTGGTATAAAAAGGTAAGAGGTAAATGTGTTTTCCAAAGAAAATTTCAAGAATTTTGGCAACTAATATCGATTTTTAAGTAATCCACAAACCATGTTTGAATTGTTGCTTAAAGTATTATGTATAATTCACTTTAATCATTCAATGATGAATAATAATAAAATAATACTCCGACTGAAAACTGAGCTGGATCCTTCGTTTCCCTTTTCTTCCTCATTTATCCTTAGTATAAAAGACTAACTTTTTAAAATAGCACAAAAAGTTATCACAGTCATAAAGGTAGCATTTTTCTCTACGTTGCATAACAATCCCAAAGCGGATCTAATATTTTTCTTTAAAAAGTTAAATTTAATATTTTTGATATGATTTTACTTGTTTTTTTTTATTTAAAATAAACAATATTAGAAACACTTTATAAATTTTTTTTATTTAGTCCGTATTTTCTACTTTTATCAGAGAAATAGAGATACACTAGAGCAGCCCTATTTTTCACGAGTATAAATATAAAATGTTATTTTAGATAAATAAAGTTATTTTTAAAATGTTTTGAGCTTGTAATGGATGACTCTCCATCCATCAGTGTTCGAGAGTTAGAAAAGATTAGCCAATGTGAAAACAAATATAATTTATTAACAAGTCTCAACAACCTAACAAATCTCAACAACCCAGGTTAAAATTGCACCTTTAAGTATGGGAGCAAAAGCGAGGTAGACGAGATAATTAATATTTAATTATAAATTGAATCACTTACTCTTGGAATGTATTGCCATACATGTCCAAATAATCGAAATTCCGTTCAAAGTTACTCTACTTCAAGCCGATACCATTCCAATTTAAATATCTAATTGACGAAATTGTCAATCTTCAATTTTAAACATTAAGCAAACTATCTACGAATCACTCCGACTACCTATCCATTACCTTACGTTAATCACTAACTTCTATCATCTAGCTCCTGACCCCCCTCTATCGAACCTAAAAAGTTAAGCCCTTGATTTACATAAAGTCGCGTCTTCTTCGGGGAGAAAGTTTTCAATTTAATAATTTTTAAAGAAACATTTTTCCCGAAGAGGATTAGTAGAAGGTTCGCGAATAGACCCATTACAAGCTAAGCGAAGAAATACAAAGCAAAATATAATTCCCCGATTAAAAATCTGACCAGTTTCAATCCGTGTTGTTACAACCTGGCAAAAGATAGTAACAGAAGAGGGACAATAATACTTGATAGAAGTGACACAGTTGTAAAATGAAATAATGGAGAAGACGAATTAAAAAAAAAGTTATACGTATGTAAAGTTGTTTATATATAAGTTAACGATGCCCTTGCAAGTACGTATAAAGGCAATTAAACTTTATTTAATCATTACCTAAATGGTATTGTAAACGACATAAAGTTCTTAAGTAAAATGTAAGATAACGATATTTTCCTTCCTTCAAAAAATAAACAAATGCATATTTCAAATTTTTCGTGTTCGAGCCTAGGCCCAAGTCGGTGGATTTTCATGATGCAAAAAATTGACAGCCTCCATGTCGTATGATTATGCGGCTTATAAAAGAACCCTTAAGTGCCTATTTGGCTTAAGCACTCACGGTAAAATTAAATTCCTAGTACGGTTTTGAATCATCAGAGCTCAGATGCCTCCCTCTCGGGAGAAAACTGGGCGTCAAAATTATTTGCGGTGATTGTTATACCACCTATATGATGCCGCACTAAAAAGAGATGCTAGCTCCCGAGGAATGCACTAGGTCTGCAATGGTAAAACTCCAATCCACAGACCCATTTGAAATTTAAAAAAAAATATTTCAAATTTCCTCAAGGTCTTTAATTTCAGTGCTTTTAATGAAAAATATTTTGTGGTTGTTTTTATAGATGCGCTTAAGAATTTTTTGGAATAGATAGAATTTAAGAACCAATCAAATAAGGAAAAATAAAAGTAGCTCAACATAGCAAATGAAAATTTTAAAAAATTTGGAAGTTTGTCAAGCAAGAACAAGTAATAAAAAAAAAAATTAAGTCAATTCCTACTTTGATCAACAAAGAAAAGTTTTATTTTAGCTACTTTTTATTAAATAGTTACAATTAATATAAATATGTATATACATAGGACAGAATTACAACATTAAGTGGTAATTAATTTTTATTCATTATTATTAAGGTATCGTATTGTCATCCAAAACAATCAGGTATGTAAAATTTCAGTTCAACTGAATGCAGGCGAGAAAAAAACCTTTTCAAGTTTTGGCGCAAGTCACCAAAATGGTCGCTAAGTCATCAATGTGGCTGTGTGTATTTGTAATTCTTTAAATAATTAGTTTTAATCAATTAATTTGTATTAATTATAATTAAATTATTGTATTCACATCCAAAACAATCATGTATATAAAATGTCAGCTCAATTGAGCGCTTTAAAATGTTTTTTATTAACGATTGAAAATTCCACCAAGATAAATAAATAAACAAACAAACAAATAAATAAATGTACAGAGCGTGTGATCTAATAGTAGGAATTGAAAAAAAATCAATATTTTTGCATCTCAAACTAATTATCATAAATGAAGGCTAAATCAAGCTATATATAATTATGTATTTTTATTTTAAATATTTTTATAAATGTATTTTTAATGTAACTTTAATCACATTCTTTTTAAAACACTGTATAATTTCCCTACAATTATTAACTTTGAATTCCGATGCCAAATAGTAATCATTCGTTCCCATTTCCCCTCTTAATGAATATAATTGGTGTAAATGATATCACACTTCTAAAGTGACAAATCTTAAGTGGGCTTGTCAACTTAATTTTATGTTCTTATCATAGTAAAAATAAAATGGCTTAACTGATTCCATCTTAGTTTCACATTCTTAAAAACTTTTAATATTTACATTTTAAAAGTTTTTTTTTTTTTTAAATTTCATTATTAGATACAGTTGCAACCTATTCATCGCATGGATGTCGCCAAATGCCGTGATATACAGCCAATAGCAGAAAATTATGTTTGCAGGTTTACAAACACTACAGTTTTATTTGCTCGTACAATGACAGCATTTGGCGAGGATTTTTGATTTGGCGAAATTATTCGATGGTGTAATAAGTACGTACCAAACCTTTTCATCACCGTATGTGTTTCGGACTGTTTCTTTCCACAGAATCTAAATATCAATTTTCCAAAACAAAATAGCTTTGAGTCATAAAAAGATAATAATGTCATCACGAAAGCTTGAATTTCTCTCTAATTTTCTAAAATCAGGTAATATGCGTTCATTTTGAAGATGAGTTAGATGGCAAATTCACCATTAAGATGAAATACGTTTAAATCGGAATCTTCTCATACTAATTTGACTGCTCAGCTATGCTCTTTATGAATACTGAACCATAATTTTTAGCTTCGGTTGTAAATATTAAATTTTTTTTTAAAAAAAATAGAATTTTGGATTTTAGAGATGTCCATTTAAAACTTTCATTTATTCCATTACTGTGGTGTTCTTAACAGTTGTGTGATCGTTAGTAAATTAAATGAGAGGTTCTCATGGACTTGACAGCAAAGAAGTTTTTTTGGTAGGCAATATATATATATTCTAACGTTTATTTACAATATAAATTCTAAACTAAAAACTATTTTCTACAAAAACCGCTACATAACACATTCCGCTAGCTCGCTTCGTAACATGTCGTTTCAGTTCTTTCGACCGTTCCTTTTCTCAGTCCTTTGTTTACTAAAACTAGCTTTACATAGCGGACGCTAGAGGGCGCAACAATTACATAATAACACTTGCTGTTATATCTCTCCCCTTTAACAATCATAATTGAGAGAAACAAGTAATATAAAAAAAATTTAAGTGAATTCCTACTTAGATCAACAAAGAAAAATTTTATTTTAGCTACTTTTTATTAAATAGCTTACAATTAATATAAATATGTATATACATAGGACAGAATCACAACATTAAGTGGTCATTCATTTTTATTAATTATCATTAAAGTATCGTATTGTCATCCAAAACAATCGTGTATATAAAATTTCAGTTCAACTTAATGCTTTAAAAATGAAACCTTTTCAAGTTTTGACATACGTCGCCAAAAAGGATGCCAATGGGGCTGTATTTGTAATTCTTTGAATAATTAGTTTTAATCAATTAATTTTCATTAATTATAATTAAATTATTGTATTGTCATCCAAAATAATCATGTATATAAAATTTCAGCTCAATTGAGCGCTTGAAAATGTATTTTATTAACGATTGAAAATTCCGCCAAGATAAATAAATAAATATAGTAGAGTTAATAGTGAGTTAATAGTAGGAATTGAGAGAGAAACGTATTATAAATAATATCTCCTCGATAATAAAAGATATTCATGGTACAGTTAAGAGAACACTCTTTATAGAGTTGTTCGCTTCAAATTTGTAAAAGGGAATGAAAAATATTGAAAATTAAATATTATTGATTATGACTTTTAAAAGAAAACATTCAGAATATTTTATCATTGAAAGAAAATGATATTCATTTGGGACATAGAAAAATAGAATGTATATAACTTTATGCTCATTTTATTTTCGTGTCATCATTTTAAAAAGTTTCTCTATCCTTTCTAAAAACTTCACGAATCCTGTATTAAAACCCGAGTTTTTGGGTCGAAAAATGACACAGAGGTCATGTTGAAATGCTATGAGCATTTCAGGAAACTGGTTTGGCGGAAAACATTAGAGAAACACGAAATATTCTTTCGCTTATTTGAAAAGATCTGTGCATCAACTTAGATAATACTCGTTAATTTTTGCTGGCAGAATCTTAGTGTCCCAACAAAATTATCCTCATATTTTCAATAGTTCAAAAATTTTGATTGATTGATTTTTAATAACGCCTCATTTACGAGGTACACGAAGACAATTTGCAACTGGTCTCGTAATTGTAATCCCCAGTCGAGTGGCTAGAACAGTGATTCCCAAAATGGTTTATGACGACCTGCAAGGGGTCCATGTCAACAAAAAAATAATTTGGGAGTCAATGAGGTGTAAGTGGGGGTCTATGTGATATTGGCTCTCATTAAACTAGATCGGGACTTTAATTTTAAAAGAAAATTTAATCAAGAGGAAACCAAATTTTACTTATTTAGCAGATTTATTTACTAAATTTAATGAGGTTAATATGCCCTTACAAGGTGACAGCATACATTTTTTTTAAAAACAGGAACCATTTCAGCGTTTCTTTCCAGAGTTAAACTAAAGAAGTATAATACTGGAGGTCCGGAATTTTCTCAAATTAACCCAGACAAGCTGTCAGCCCGTTTTAACCTAAGTTCAACATTTAATTGCCTTTTATTCAAATTTTGAAACCAGATTTGAGAAAGCTTCTACTATGGTAATACCACAGTAGGCAATGAATTTATATGGTCATACTGAGAAAAAAAAATGTCACGTGACAACAGGAACTGATCGTGATATGCACCAATGAAGATTTTAAAGTTTAGAAACGGATGCCAGCAATTTGGCTTTAAAAGGCAAAACCTGTTATTTTTGTCCCGAATTATGGAATATCGTGGAGTGAAAGTTTTTTAATTATTTTTCCTTGTAAGGAGTTTCAGCGCAGTTGCCAATCTCCAAAACAAAAAAAGAAACTGGACACTACTAACACAGGAGATTTAAGATTAAACCTGACAAGATTGATACCAAATGTTGAAAATTTGTTGTTGTAGTACCAGATTCATCCCTCCCATTAAAATCAATTGTGTGTTGTTTGGTTATTTTATTTAACAGTTATTTTATATATTAATTAACTTTTAATTTAATTAATTAACATATGCTTTTTAAACTTAACTCTATACTTCATTAGTTTTAAATTTAATTCTTTTAAAGTAGTAGTAGTAGTAGTAGCTGTCAAAAAGACATTTAAGTTTATAAATTTGCAAAAATTCAATATCAATTAAGCAGGCGTCTACCCCATACCGAAAAACATGGAAGGTCACGAAGACTGTAAGGTTTGGGAACCTCTGGGCTAGAAAGACACCTGACTTGCCCCCCCCCCCTACATCTTCGAGCTTTCAAACCACTCCAATGTAAGAATTTTAATCTTCGACAGATTATAATATGAGCATCAACTCCTCAACATTCCGGGGTTTTATAGCTTGAACAATGCCGACAATGAACTCGTGACCGTGATCCCTCGCCTCAAAAATTTTGAAATACTACTAATAAAAAATGCAAAAAGAAGATTGCATTTTTTTTAAGTAAAAATGTATTTTAAAATTTTTACAATGTTAACTTTGCTAATGTGCAGACATGAAGATGTGCATTCTATGTTCTAATACAATACAAAAATACCCAAGTGCTTGGATTTCCAAAAAGTAATGAAAATTATTCATTTCAAATATATAGTTCGAACTACAAAAGTAAATCAAGAGATTATAAATATTGTTCAGTGAATATTTCGACCAGACCAATGGATGCTGTATTAAATCAAAGGTGACCAACCCGCGGTACGCGTGTCACAGTATGGCATGGCTGAGCTGTAACAGTGGTATGCGAAAACTTACAGAAAAATTAAAAAATTCGAAAAATGATAAATACTAATTTTTTTTTACAGTTTTCTTGAAATGTGGTTGTCTTAGACAAAACAAGTAATATATAAAAAAAATTACGTCTATTCCTACTTAGATCAACAAAGAAAAATTTTATTTTAGCTACTTTTTATTAAACAGTTACAATTAATATAAATATGTATATACATAGGACAGAATCACAACATTAAGTGGTAATTAATTTTTATTAATTATCATTAAAGTGTCGTATTGTCATCCAAAACAATCGTGTAAAAAAAATTTCAGTTCAACTAAATGCTTTAGAACGTGAGGAAAAAAAAATCTTTTAAAGTTTTGATCCAAGTCGCTAAAAATGAAACCAACGTGGCTGTATCTGTAAATCTTTAAATAATTAGTTTCAGTCAATTAATTTTAATTAATTATAATTAAATTATCGTATTTTTACCGAAAACAATAGTGTATAGAAAATTTCAGCTCAAATGAGCGCTTTAAAAATGTGAGAAAAACCTTTTTCAAGTTTTGACACAAGTCGCCAAAAATGGTCACTAAGTCGCCAAAAATGATGCCAACGTGGTTGCATTATCGTAATTTTAACAATTAGTTTTAATCAATTAATTTTTATTTATTATAATTAAATTACTGTATCCAAAATAATCGTGTATATAAAATTTCAGCTCAATTGAGCTCTTTAAAACGTATTTTATTAACGATTGAAAATTCCACCAAAATAAATAAATAAATATATAGAGAGTGTAAGCTCTAATAGTATATAGGAATAGAAAAAGACATCAATATTTATTTTAAGTACACTTAATTTATACTCCTTCATTGTTATGTGAGCTGGCTTTTCAAAGTGCACTTATAAGATTTTGGAATTTGAGGGAGCTTGTTTTAAAACATATGGTAAAAAACAATGAACTATCCAGTGAATGTTTGCATCTTAAGAAAGCAGATTGGCTTTAGGATTAAGCTTTTTACCAAACTACTCAGTCTTAATTTAAATAATTTAAGACTATAAGGAAAAGATTATACTTTTACTACCCTAATTTATCTTATATCTTCTTCTGTCTCGATTTTGGAGATTAAGATCGACACATTCCACATGAATGCTAAAGAACTATCTACTAAAGTTAATAATGCTACGAGTTACGATAGTTTTAAAAGTTTACTATCCATTTTGCAGGATTTATTAGTGCTGGTTTGATAATTTTCAAGATGATAAAAAAAAAAAAATGCTGTGTGTGTGTGATTTTTTCATACATTTTTCTTCATAATTTCTCGACAAGACGTTTATTGTTTGTTATCCAGCTGAAATCCAATTTGGAAATATTGAACAATAGCACCATACTACACCGAAAAGCAAGCATAAGAAACTTATTTGAATTGCTAAGAATTCGAATTATGGAATTTTAAAAAAATGCGAGCAAGCAATTTCCGAATTTACTCGATTTGTCTGTCAGCTATTGTTGTAGGTTGGATCTATATGTTTTTGAAAAAATGTTTTCTCCTGTGTGGATATAATAAATTCACAATATAACTCAGAATTTATTGATATACTCAAAAACAACAATTTTGTTAACATCGAAAACTAATCTTAATACAGATGACATGGTAAAGAAAAAGACTACAAATTCAAAAGCTACGTTAAGAAAGTACTGACTGTTAACTAAATATTTAGAATTAGATATCTCAAGTTACTTATTTTTTTTTACAGCTAACCTGGCTAATTTTTGACACTGTAAAAAGTTTATCAACAAAACTTAAGTTAGTATTTTTGTCTTATTTATTACATTATTTTTGAATTTCCCCTACTTAGACGCATAAAAAATATACTATTTGCGTAAAAATTCCATAATAAGGCTATAAATAATATTTTTTCACTTTTTCATATTATTTTGTTTGTTGTAAAAGTTAGAAGTGGCTCGCATAATTTAATTTATTTAAATAATGGCACCCTTCCCAAAAAGGTTGGCCCCACCCCTGTATTAAACAGTAAAAATATCATACTCAAAAGTATGTGAGTGTGTGAGAGAGGGGGGATTTAAATTGTATATTTTTTGCTTATTAACGTCACACTTTGAAACTATACGAGCAGTGACGCTCACAAGGGGAGGGGGCCCCGGGTCCCTACCACCTTTCCCCAAAGCCCTTGATTTTTTTTCTATTGATTATAACCCTATGTATATAGTAATTAAATATTTTTATTAATAATTAATTTCATTAATTAATGTTAATTATTTATTCAATAATTAATATTTTATTGTTTTTTGTTCGACTTTCAGACTTTCGACCGTGAACTACCCCCCTCCCCTTAAAAAATTCCTTCCTGTGTGTGCCGCTGTATACGAGGGTTGTTGACAGAATAAGCCCATGGGGACTGAGCTCACTTAAAAATGTGGCCTAGTTATATATCCCCCCCAGGAAACAAACAACATGCATTCAACCTTTATCGAGCAATTTATTATTATTATTTTTATAGGAGAAAACAAGTTTTAACAGAACTTGTTTAAACAGAAACTACCTGGTTTCAAAATAGAAACAATTGGAATCCCCCTTTCCTATCTTCCACATCCACCTAAGGTGAAGATTTGGAGCCTAGACAAATGCTACGTGTATCAGTTCCTCTATATGCAGTGACACAAGGTCAGAAGGGGACTCAAGCCCACAATTTGACAGAAACAGCTCCGATCAAACATATAGCTAAAAAAAAAATGAAGTTGCGGGATTAGTCAATTAGCCCAATTAGTTAATTAGCTTCTAAAAGATTTTATCAGAACAGAACCCGACTTTTTTTTGAATAATGAAGTAGATAAGGGCAGAAATAGCCCAGAGGTGGACAAATAGCGGCCCGCAAAGAGGGTTTTTTGTATATAGCTCAGACCTCTCTACAGAGGCTCAACTAGAAATTTTGAAATATATAACTTAGAAGTTGGTTTATCCATATTTTACGACAACAGAGGGGAACAATTTTAAGAAAAAAATGCTGATAATTATTTCAATGGGTGGTAACTCTGAAAATAATGTGAATTTTTCAAAAATCCTAGTTCAGACACTCTGGAGAAGTCTTTACTTTATATAAGCGAAATATTATTATTTTAGAAGCATTTTTCACAAAAGGAGAACATTTTGAAAAAAGGTTATTCTAAGTTAATTTTTTGCCAAAATATTGTATTTAAATAATTTCTTTTGTCAAAATATCCTTAAAGCACATGTATTCTAATCTAAGAGACACTCAATATCATGTAAATTATACATTTACACGCTTTTTTAAAATCACGGTTCCGAAAGTAGTCGGATACCTTAAGGAATAAGTACATTTTCAAAGATACCTGAAAAGCTACTGAATCACTTCAAGTAGAAATTTAGAATTAAAACACTTAAAAGTATTACTAAAAAAGATAATGAAAGATTAATAATAACTGCTCATAATCGGGGTTCACGGAATTCGATAGTCCAAAAAAATGCTACAATAAAATGGCCCTAAGGGAGGGTTTACTATGAGTTTGATCCTCCTTGAAAAGCAATTTCTTAGTTCCGGAAGTGTTCAGGAAAGAGGGCTGGTGAATTGCAATTGCTCTACCAAGAGCATCCCAAGTATGCTACATGGGATTCCGATTTGAAGATACGGTTGGTCATTCCATCCTTTGTATATCCTCATTCTCAAGGTATTAGTCGATCAATCCTAATTGGTCAGGCGTTATTGTTTATAAAAATGAATTAGATTCCAACAGCTCTTCTGCAGAGCCTTAAACCAGTGTTTCTCAAACTATCAGGGGCGTGATAACTCTACGAGGGAGGAGGTGCGAGCATATTGAAAAGTCAAAAACAAAAGATTGTTTAAAAAATTATTAATTTACTGAAAGTAAACAAACAAAATAGTTTCTGATATAATAAAATATAAAATACACATTTACACTGATATAATACACTTATAAATGTATCAGTACTGTACAATGTATTTTATTATTAATTTAACAATACTAAGTTAAGAACAAGTCTGATAATTATCAGTGACTCCATCGGCTTCTATTGCCACTTATGTTATCTTGATAATTTGTACGGTTTTTAATTGATTCCTTAACTTCCAATTAAAAGTTACTCGATTCGCTTCCCAATGCCACCGTTTTCCACATAGACGAGCGTATTTTGATGCTTTTTTGAGGGGGAGGAGAAAGCAGAGGATAATAAGCAAATCCTCCAGTGACTCCATGGGCTTGTCATGTATAAAATTGCATACAAAAATTAACACTTATTTTAATAATTTGAGCTGTTTATAATTAATCCCGTAACTGCTGGTTAAAAGTTACGCAATTCTTTCCCCAATGCCACAGATTACGTAGGCATGCGTATGTGATGTATTGAGGAGGAAGGAATAAAAATAAGCAAATCTTCTAAAACAAGTAAATCCTTCGCAAACTCTGTCAAAGTCCTCTTATTGCATTCCAAAGCCTTCGAAATAATTTTATGGATAGCACTGCACAGAAAGATCGTACTTTGAAAAAACTATATATACGTCCAGAAAATTAATGCTTTGGCTGAGCGAGACATTTATGTACGTCGATGGCACATAAGAGGTTAAAGTCGTATTGTAGATTTAGTGTCAAAGTATGGTATTATTGAACTCAATACATTGTTATTGTATGGAGGGGGTGCGATGAAAATGATGATTGATAGTGGGTCGCGTATATGGAAAGTTTGAGAAGCACTGTCTTAAACAGAGTTCTAAGATCTCATCCCTGTACTTCAGATCTGTCAAGCTGATTCCCGGAGATGAGCAGTTCTACGCACCCGCCTAACATGCTGGCCAAACCATAACATCACCCCCTCCGTAATGGACCACTTCCAAAATGTTAGAAGGAGGGTACTGTATTTCTGGAACGTTGAGAAGAATCATAGCTCAGACTGAATTTCGACTCATTAGTGAAGAGAACACAGGTACATTGCACCCGTGTCCAAGATCGTGTTACTGCCCCATTCCAGGTGGGTCTAATGTTACCTAGAATGATTTGGATACGGACCATAGTCTCTTGTCATAAAGGCCCGCATCATTGGGCCTTCATATAATGTACCTCAAAACTAATATATCAAATGCAGTGAGAATTTGTGATGGGCCCACGGGTCTTTTCATTAACATGTCCTTTGGGTTCTTTTGGGGCCAGGATTAATGGCAACTCTTTTCCAACTAAAACCCAAGAAGTGAAACGTGAATATAAGATGTAAATTAGATAGCTTTTATATATCAGAAGTTTGAGTAAGTGAGATGGCAATTTGGGGAATGTTATGATAGAGAGTGTGGTACGATTGTAAAGTGACAACCAACAGAGGTTATATATCCCGAAGATAGAGCCATTAGGTCAAGGTGCATACCATTGCACTCGAGTAAAGACGCAACTCCCTTATGATTAGATCGGTGATCAGATCAAGGTAGGATTGACTATTTAATATTAGGACTTGTGATATTATTGCAATTGAGATTAATCGGGTTAGATATTGATAGTGGTCCGAGTTGCGTTATTTCGGTATTACTGATATAGTGTGTTTTATCATCGTTATCATCTAATCTATTTAAGTTTAAGTTCTTAATAAAGACTTATTAAAAATATGGATACGTCTAGTTCTTTTGTTGATCCTACACCTCTAGCTCACGCAGATAATCAAAGAGAAGGGCACCCTAGGGGGGCAATTTCACAAATTGAGTAGCATTTGTGAATTGAAAGCTGTCTTCCTTCCATTGCATCTAGCAGTTAAAGTAAAGTAATGGTCATCCTGGTTTGTGGTGGCTCTTGTGCACCCTATAACTGGTATTGTTTCTGTCTCCTGGAACTCGCTTCATAATCTGGAAACCACATTTTAGGAAACACTGAACCATCTAACTACTTTTGATTGAGATTGGCCGGCTTCCAATCTCCCAACTGGTTCCATCATAATCTATTATCCAGACATTGCCTTTGTGTCATTGTTTGTTAAAGATTCAAAAATAATTGAAAGCCTTCAAGAACACTAGCAAAACTAAAATCTCACAGAGAGTAGTATTTGAAAGAATATTTTCCTTAATTTGCATAAAGTAAAAGAAAGATTTTCATTGGGTTAAATAAAGCATGTTTTCTTTATTATGCTTATGATTCTTCATTAAAAATATAACTGTAGTTTTTTAAAAAAATCTCCAAAAAAATACGTTTGTTTCTTAACATTTGCCTATTAATGCATGGATTGAATTGGGTAGAAAATTATTAATCGCTTCTGCAAAGAAATATTGAACATTCATAGTTAAAAAACTTTGAAACAGAACTTTAAAAAATTTGAATTAAAGCTAATTTTCAACGGAAAATTAGGTACGGGAAAATGACAACAATATTAAGAAAATTCGGTAACATAAAGTAACGATTTACTGCCAAAGATTAAAGCACATGCCATAGGTTAATCGCCAAAGATTTTTCGAGAGAATTATATCAACCAAATTGATACCATTCAAAGGACAATTACAATAAATTTGCTGAAATTTGCCAAAAGTCGCCAACAGCATGGGAATTGTAAGTACTGATTTTTTTTAAAGTTAATTGTTGACTAAGTTATAAATTAAACCATTAACAACAAAATTAAAAACCAATTTTCTAATAAAGAATGATTAAAATTTATTAAGACATATCAATTTGTCCAGTTGTTATGCCTGTTTATAAAAATTTTTAATTTAATTCCTTTTGACGACTGTACATAAATTCATGATTCTTTAGATCGTCAATAATTAAGAAACTTCAAGATCAAATAATATAACCTGTAACTGTGAACATATGATGACTCTTTTCAAAGGTTCATCTTTTAAAAGTTTTTTTTCAGTCTGTTTTTAGAATCAGGTTTCAGGGCAAGTGCAAGGAAAAAGTACTTAACTACGCGTCTCGAACTAGTGCCAAAATAAATATCGATGCACAAAGGCAGACTTACTCTTAGTTATTACATCATTTTTCCTTCTAAAAAGTAGACTAAAGCGCCGTTTTTTTCTGTTGATTCTTAATTCTGAATTTATTATTTCTTTGATGGGAATTTAAAACTTTATCACTGTAAAAATTTGAATACAATCACTATCACTGGTGTAATGATGTGGAATGATAGTAGGTTGCCAGTAGTCATTTACATTCAATTTTAATAGCTCAAGGATATACTGATGGCCAGTGACGTCTTAAGAGTTCTCGAAACCATAGGCCCCTATGCAAAAGTGACCCACCTACGATCCTTTTAAGTAGACTGTATATGGCTGAGGTGGGAAACCTGCGGCCTCCGTGAGTTTCTTGTGCGGCCTTCATAAAAGATAGCACATGTATCAATTATTATTTAATTATATAGACTACAACAGTTTGTAAATAAACGGGATTAAATGAGGAACGGCATGAATGTATGCATGTTTCAATGACTGCTTGTGCGATTAGCCAATTGTACATCAAATGTTAGAACGCCACCTAATGCAACATGGCAACACTACCAGACATGTTCATTTAGAGTAGGGGTGGGCAGACTTTTCCAGAATACGCGCGGGCCACTTCTACTTTTTGAAGGTATTGCGGTCCACCCAGTGTCAGTGGCGCACACTAAGAGGGGGGGAAGGGATCTGGACCCTCCCTTGATTTTTTCCCGATTGATTTTGATCCCATGTATATAGTAGGTAAAAGGTAATCATTTGTTATTATTAATTTTTTATTGATTAATACTGATTATGTATTCAGTAATTTATTTGAAACTGTATTTTGTTCCCCACGGTCTACAAAATCAAAAAATTTGTTTGGTTGTGTATTGTGGTATGATACAAGAATGGTAGACTTTCAACCCTCAACCCCCTACTCCATCTTGAAAAACTCTTGTGTGTGCCAATGCCCAGTGTCGTAGGTGTGGTGAGGTAGGGACAGGTCTACAATATTTTATTTTTATAACTTAGTATAATAAATATGGAATAAGTACTTTTTTACCTACAGAACTAAAATAACAACAACAACAAAAAACCGCTTTTAAAACAAAAAGCAAGATACAAACAATAATAATAGCCCCAAATATAATATGAAATGATGCGTTTGTTGTGAAACAATGCAAAATACATAAAAAAATAAATACTTTTTATCTAAAGTTAGTTTTTCTTTGTTATAGTCAGTAGAAGACTTATAGTCTGCGTACTTCAACCAATCTTGAATATTTCCCTAAAAATTACTAACTGCTAAAATCTTCAGGCGGTCATCCCGAAATGTCTTTGCGGTCCACCGGTCGATCATGATCGACGCAATGCCTACCTCAGATTTAGAGGATTAATTTAGGCTTCACGTTATGAGGCTTTTTCCAAATATATATAAATATTTTTACATAAATAAAAATATCAACAGTGAAATATAGAAAATTACAAAAAATTCAATAATTTTATTTTAAAAAATAATAATTAATTATTAATGTTATAACAAGTTTTTATCTTTATGTGAGTACAAAAAATATTTTATATTGTAACTGCTAATGTCAAATAATAAATAAACAAGAATAATTTTTTTAATAATATTTCTATATAATGCACAAATTTGTTAAATCTATACAAAAACTATAATTTCATTAAAGTTGTATTTATAGGTACACATCAACCTATGTGGCCTCCTTTATTAGTTAATTTACCTGTGGCCTCTAATGGTAAAAGGTTCCCCCACCTTTGGTACATAGCATACGTTATCAAATACTCGTACAAACGGTAACCCGCATCAAATAAATTTGTGTGACTCACAATATCACAAACATAGGTACAAATCCACTCGACCGAGTACCACCTTTCGACTGAATGAGTATTGATGGAGTATGGAGGTAGGCCTAGACCTAGACAAGGGCGAAGGACATGACCTAATGAAATCTATGCCAGTATTGCCAGTAGACGTACAGTTAAAAATTCCGAGTTTTTCGTAGAATACTTCCAGGAATATCATTTGATGATTAAAATTGTTCGCATTAGGATACTATTGTAGTTGAATCAAAACGAGACGAGGCTCTACGAGGTCGAAGCCTGGGATAGAGCTCAATTAGTTCATGTCTTAAAACATTCCTGCTGATGACATGTTCTGAGCACGTTTGCGTTACCCTTCATGGGATCTCCTCTAGGTCCATTTTTCAACTAGAAACTACCAGATTACATACGGCTCTCAAATATCTGGATTGTTTCCTACTTTTGAAACTTTTGTTTGGATAACAAGTCATCAGGCAATATTGGCCAATCGAGCATGGATTGCGAATAGTATATTGTTTTGTTCTTACAGCTCAAAATGCCATACATCTGAAGCAACAAAAGACGAATGTAAGTATAAATGTATTGCAAGATGAGAATGGAATCATTTATCATACCTTACATCGATGTATACGAACATACATCGCCAATAAGGGAAGTTTACCCAATTACTTATTTTAACATTCAATATGCGACTGCTAACCACTGATGAATCATAAGGCTTTGAATTTTTAATTACTTCATTATATGCTCATGAACTCCCCTACCCCACCACCACACACACACACGTTTCCTTTTCCATAAAAACAATACCTTTTTTTCCCAAAATATATTCTATGTTTATACAACATACAGACAATTTTTCCTACTTAAAACATATTCTAAATTTCGTTACTCATCTGTGTTTGGTTAAGTTCATAACTAACTTTACCTATTAAAGCGAAAAATGCATAAGATATTTCAAAATCTTAAGATCACAAAGAGAAAATAGAGATATACACGCGTTACAGCTACAAAAAATTTTTAGGCATTGGAATATTTTTTTACTATTTAAAAATGTATATCGAATTTGAGATCTACCCTAAAACATAAAATGAATATATTCTTGAATAAAGATGTTTGATTGGTGGCTCAATAAGTATTTTTAGCTCAAAATAAATATGGTTGATAACTGTTTTCGAATTATGCGTTTGGGAGTATGTAACTTATCGTAAGATACAATTACTTGGCATCTAAAAATACAAGGCTTACTCTAAAGTAATGAAATATTTCAAACTTTAAATATTATTTTTACGTGTTAAGTTATGCGAATGGACGCCAAATTTTGCAAAACCGTGAGACTTAGAGTTAAAAATCCTTAGTTTTAGATGAATTTCAAATAAAGAAATGATACCGGGAAAAAATTGCACAAATACCTTAATTATTTCTTCCTCCAGCTTCTTGAACTTTTCCGTTATTACTTCTATTCCCGGGGCTTCTATACTTTTAATAGGAACGGTCTCTTTCACTTGAGGAGTAACACTCTGCCATTTTTCTGAGCGTGATACTCCAAAGGATTGTTGCTGAAATGAGACACTTGTAAAGCTATGCGATTCAGTTACTTCCTTAGAATAAAGCACTTTGAAACCTCCGTCTTTGTTTTGCCACTTTCGTCGACAGTCACGTGACCATGAGGGAAAGACGAGAAACCATAACTAACATTTTCTGATTTAGTCTCAGTTTTGCTTCCAGTGCTCGCAGGTTCCAACGGTTCTTTGAGGTATTTCGATTTCAAACCCTCTATTTCAGAAAGTAGTTCCGTCTTTGAAGTGGAACCGAGGGCTGAATCCCTGGGAAAGTCATCCTTAACAGGTGCCTTTTTGTATGCCCCCTGAGGTTCGTCAACAACTGTGATTTTATGCACTTTTTCAGTTTTGGAATCGGGCTGGGTCGATTGGGAAGTTTCCGTCTTATGGGAAGTAAAAGTTTCATTGACACCCCCAGCTTTGATTTGAGTTTTTATTTCATACGATTTTTTCACTTCCGTTTTCACATCTTCTGTTTCTGTTTTTGTGATGACGGAGGAATATTTGGCTGGTTCGAAGCATGCTGAGGATTTGGGTGAAACAGCTACTACCATCTCTTTTCCTGCAGGATCCTGGAGACTTTTATCCTTGGCTGGAGCTGACCGAAACGTACCACTAGTGGTAGCTCCACTTGCAGCTCCTTGTACCTTTGGATCAGACCCGGCTATAGGCTGAATGTGGGAGGTAAATTTCTTGCCTTTGGTATCCTGGACTCCAGAAATGGCAGCATATTCCTTTGTGCCACTACCACGTCTTGCCGAAGTAATGGTAGCGTCAGCTGTAGTTGAGTGTCCATTAAGTGGTAATTCCTCGATGTTGTCATCGGAGCAATACTCCTCAGCAAGATCGTCGTCTAACGACTTGAAATCGTCCAAAGTCGTTCCTTCTGATCCAATCGAGCACCAATCCTCGACTCCTGATATGCTGGTACTTCTCCAAGTCTCTGGAGAACGGGCAGACACATATTCAGAAGCAGACTCAGTTGCCGAAGGAGGTTCCTCGCTGAAGTAGGTGCTTTGTACTTGCTGGACAGTTTTATCGGTGTGAGACATTGTTCGGTTTATTTGGAGAACGGCACTGCTGGATAATAGGTTTACCCTGAAAGAAAAATAATTATATAAATAGATTTCATTTTTTTTCTAGCTTTTTTAATGGTTTCGGAAATTCCAATCCATTATACGTTCATTAATATATTTATTTTATACTTTTATTACATGTCTAATTATCTATACACAAATTAAATCCTAGCACGATTTTTTAAATGCTCCCAACCTAAGCCCCTCCCTCCTTCCCCAAAATAAGCCCTAGTTAAGAATGTCATTCAAACATTGCCGAGAGATCAATCGAAGTTGATTTACAATACTCGCACACATTTGATAACAAGCGTGGCTGGCTGCTACTGATAAGAATTTTCGATATTCAATATGTATGTTGCAAAGGATAATTAGCACTGGATTGAATAATATGTTTAAAAAGGGGTAAATTTACCGATCCTGAGGTAAGTAGCTTACTCCTATAGTATCTACAAGTATCTTACTCCTGAGACACCCCGGGAGTAAGATACTTACAGCTTTCTACAAAGAGAAATCAGTGGACGATGTAAATGTTCATAGTTCAATATACATAGTTCCTCGCAATCTTTTTTCCTAAATTGGAAAACATCATTTGCGAAGGATTGTCAAAGAGAATAGCAAAGAGTTATGTTGTTTGCAAGGACTGATATAAAAGCATTAGTCCTTGCAATGGTACTTTGGCATACACCAGGGATGGCGAACCAGTGCCACGCGTGCCATTGATGGCACGCTACACAATTTATGGCACGCCAGTGATCAAAATGGTTTACATTTTATTTTCCAAAATTTCAAAGTTCACTATAAAGTATTACGAACAAGCACTCATTTGTTATTGTTTTGCCTTAGTTACGTCGTAGACTGCAATTGTTTATGACGTAAAGTTTGTCTACGCAAAAAAAAAAATAGCACAGTTAATTTTCACTGACACAACTGTATTTTAAAGTTATACTGTGTTACATTTACGATTTTTAACTGTTGTTTAACTTGACTAGTTCAGCAAAAGAACCAAAAGTGCAAGTTAGTAAGTGTAATAGAGAATTTCAAATTTGGTGAACCGAGAAACATAGCATTATTAGTAAAGGCGACAAAGCGGTATGCGTTTTATGTTCTGGAATAGTGGTATGCAGAACATCATCCGTAAAACGGTATTTTGAAACCAATCACAAACCCTCTTGTCAAAAAAGTGAACCACAGCAAAAATAGTTAATTGATAAGAAACCGTTTGGCAGATGACTCAAATTTAGCATGTATTCTACAAAAAGTAACATCTTAAAATTCTAACATAAGTTATTTATCATCTTATCTGCAACAACAGAAGTCATACTAATGTTATTTTAATTTGAATTACACGAATAACTAAAATATTTACAACTATACAGCGCAAAAAGTATTTTTTTCGTAGTAAATAGAGTTTTATGTTGTTCGTATTTAATTTTAGTTTTATTATTTTCCCAATAATCACAAGTCAAAATTATTTGACGGCACGTCTATACCTCATTAGACACTTCTTAGGAAAAAATGACACGTTCATCCATAAAGGTTCGCCACCCCTGGCGTACACTGTTGATGACGAAGGGGAGGATGACTCATGGTGAACTTTTTTGGGGAAATGATTTGTACTGATCATCTTGGGGCCTAAAGGGCACGCGTTATAGACGACTAAAATAAAATTTATCCCTATTCGGGCTAGTTGTTAAGCTCTTTTATTCCTGCCCTTTGTTGTTTACGACTTCTGGAAGAAGGGGTCGCTGCAGTATTGCAGTAAGAGCAATCGCTAGGAGAATTCAAATCATTACAAGATTGGATGAAAGGCTGCCTTTCAGTAAATTTGAACAGTGATTTGAACTAACTTTATGACAATATTTCACAGAAGACGACTAAGTTTATTCGAATAAACGTAGATTATTGTGCAAGAAAGATAAAACATTTCTTGAAAATAGACTCCAGTGCATCTTTTGCAGTAAAAATTCATAGAAGACTTTTATCTTATTTTCGGAATAGTGAGGTAATAATAATTCAGCACCTGAAAATATTATATAGTAATTCAATAATTTTTCTTCTTACAATTATCCCAAATTTAAAATTTTGTATAAAATTCTGCATGGAAATTTCAAAGTCATTATGGTTTCAAAAAAATAGGTTATTCTGATAATAATTCTCTCAGAATATAATTGATGATAAAAAAAATTTCTACCAACACATTTTTTCCCCATTTTATTAAATTGTAAAATAATCGGAAAAGTAATGTTATTTTAAAAAAATAAAAGGTACTAAAGATGTTAACGAAAAGAAGAGAATCGTAAGCTGTTAAAAATTTTAGACATTTGATTGTTTTCATGTCTGAAAAAGTCCTTAAAACTCAAATTTAAATTGAATAGTTCAAGAAAATTTCAAGGTCAGACTGACGTTCGGAAAACTGCTGGTTTTAAGGAGTCGCATACTCTAGTTTATAATGTTTAGTTATCGATTAACTTATGGTGCAATTTAAAAAATAGAAATAATGATATGAGCGGTAGAAAACTAGTACATGCCCCATAATGATTTTCTTTTAATATTTATGGAACTATTGATTTCTATATTTGATTTGTGTGTACTGCGGCCACACAATGACGATTGAAAATTAATGGAAATATTTTCTTTGAGTAATAACGTTTTACGGAATAAAAATAGTATCAACTTTTTCAAATGATAAGCAAATACAATTGTGTTTCATCACGCTTTTGTTTAAGCGAATTTGACCGATAGCGGAGCATATTTTAAAAAATTAGCTTTGTGCTTTTAATTTATAAAGGAATTTGTATTTATTTATTTTTTAAATTTAAAATATCTAAATAATTTTTTAAAAAATCATGATTTTCCGTTGAATATAAAAAAAAACAAGGAACAATTGTTTACGTTGCATTCTTTGTGGGATCCAAGTGAATGGATCATGGATAAGAAGATCTTATTTAAGAGCTCTTATAAAATTTACAAACAACCCGATATTGTAAAATTGGTCAAATTGCAGACTTAAATGGACTGGTCATTGGCTATAATGAATGAAGATCGTTGCCACAAGAAAATCTTTCTGTCAATGCCCATAAGAAATTGACCTAGGGACAGACCCCCGTTAAGATGGATTGATTGTGTCAGATATTAATATTTTAAGGTCAAAAACTGGAAAACAGTTGCCTAAAGTAAGGATACTTGGAGAAGGCCAGAGCCCACCCAGGGCTGTTGAGCCTGTAATTGTAATTTTAATAATTTTAAAATTGAAAAAAAAAACTAAGAAAAAGAGTAAATAAAAAGTACATATATAAAATTGTGCTTTACTGCAATAATTTTTTTTTACAAGTTTTTTGAAATCTTATTTATATGCCTTCTCATTTTCGTAATTTTTTGAACTCTAAAAGAAAATCAAATATTTAATTAATTTAAAAAGAAACTCAGATATGCGGTATTCTTGAGAAAAATATCCTTATTAGCACCTATTTTTTACGAAATTATTGGGATTGGGCAATGCTATATAATTAATTAAATCTTAAACAGGTAGATATATAACAGACAAATTATATATTTGAAATATATATAATATTATACGAGCACTTTTAATTGAAGTGTTTGTCATAGACTACACGTATTTTTCCATATAGTGTTCACAATATACCATCTCCTAACATGAAGGCTCCCAATCACTGAAATACAATGTTTCTTTATTTTTATAACAATAACACAATTAGATTCTTGAATAAGAAGCTGTGTTAAATTTATTTCAGGAAGTGTTTTGAATACATTCAAAACAACCTGCCGTGCCAAAACCAGAAGCTGTCACACGTGAAGCAGGTTATCAACCTTTACTTAACTTCTGTTTAATTAACATTGAATTTGGAGACACCACATGGATCGCGTTGATGATTCTCACTATTGGTATACCAGATATAATTTGTATATTACTTAACCCACTGACTGTTAGTCTATATATAACTGTTTCTCATTGAGCATAATTTTTGAGAGTTGAGACACATATTGTGTTAATGGTTTTCAGTTATGATACACTGAATATTGCTTGCATATTACTTCATTTATTATCAACCGTCACTTAATAAACATTTCATTAACAATGTATAAGATAGGAGGCAAACTTACTGATAATAGATATATTCTCATAGATTATACACTAAACATACATGGTATATTATTTAACTGTTTATCAACCGACGGTCAGCCAATATTTAATTAAACATTTCTGAAGATGGCAGATGAATCCTGTGATGATTTGCACAGTTGATACATTAAACTAATTGGTATTCTATTTAACAAATTATCAATCTAATACATAATCATTATTCATTAAACATTATTTTAAGAGTTAATAAAGTTCCTATTAATAATTTTCGTGTTTAATACAATAAATATGTCTCCTATATTACTTTCATTTCTTATGAACCGACACTAACCAACATTTAATTAATAATATATCTGAAGATGGTAGAAGAATTTCTTGTTGATGATTCTTACAGTTGATACACTGACATAATGGATGTATTATTTAACAGATTATCAACCCACGCATAACCGTTGTTTAATTAACACTGAACGTAGAAATAATAGAAGAATCGTGCTGATGGTTCTCACAATTAATACACTGGGCATGGTTGTCAATTTAACCTTATTTCAACTCCATAAAGAATTAAAAAACAAATTTGAATAAGAATAGAAAAGTTTAAATATACGTTTAAAATTTAAGATTTACTAGTTATTTAATTATAGTAAGTTGTTTCAACATTTTAATTTTTAAAATATCAACTAAAAATGAATAGATAATTTAATATCTTACTAATCATTGTAACATAATTAAATGAACTTTGAAAATATTTTCCATCGACAAATTTACCATTTTAACTCCTTTATACTCATTTCCAATGATAATTTCTGAATAATGTATCCAAAAATCCTATTGTGGCAACAAACATGAAAGTGATACAATGGGCCGATTCTTCATAATTCACCTAAATTTTCTTCTTGAACAAGAACACTTATATGAAAGAAATATTAAATACAGAACCATTGTTAATTTTTTATCACAAAAAGATATGAGTTAGTAAAATTTTTCCTTTAAAATTTTGAAATTACCGAATAGTAATTTAGACATATTATGATTATTACATATTATGATCATATAGATGAAACTTAATTTATTGAAATTTTAGATTTACTGTGATCTATGTATGTATTAAATCAGAAAAATTAAGATCTTAAATATTGCTCTTAATAAATAGTAAACCTATATTGACCATAGTTACGACACTTAAGAATTCTTGTTTAGTTTTAAACAGTAGAAATAATGTCCGTTATTAATATGCACGTTCGATAGCAATAATGATTAAATTTTAAATTTAATTTATAAATTACTACGCGAATTGTAAACACCATAAATACCTGGTGGCACTTATATAATCGTAAAAAGATACATCAGTGATAAAGTATACATATTTCTCTATTATAAAAAACGTATTGACGTACAAAATTTAATAATTTTTGTTTTCGAGTATTTTACTAAATACTTCTAACAAAATACGTATATTCTTCAGATATTTAATAAACATTACCCAAAAATCACAACTGATAAACAATCATATTTGAAATTTATAATTTAAAAAAAAAGAGCACATTGAAAAAAAAAATCGAGAATGAAAGCAAAAAAAACTTTTGTGATGTTAAAAGAATATTCAAGTAACTATAAAAAAAAAAAAAAATACTTGTTATTAAAAAGCATAACGGTAGAAAGCTTGGATCCAGTTATCCAAAGAAGCATCCATAAGATTAAGATATTGATATTAATTTCCCCAAATAAGCAGGTAAGCTAGAAAAATGATTTAGACACTGGTAATATAAAAAGGTTAAAATAGAACCATTTATAACTGTTATAAGATAGGGTTACAGATAGAAATGGCCAATGTACTCACTCTTTCAAATCCTCATCCTGGGGACGAGCGTCAATTATAAAAGCAGGGGAACAGCGTGTTGAAGCAGCGGAAGCAAGAATGATAGCTGCCAGACGTCGTTTCTATCTTGGGATGCTCTCCAAGACACTCGCTGTCTTCCCCCTACCCTCATGGCAAACGGTATTTTAAATGAACAAGGACCCCTTTTATTCGAGAGAGGGTATATCTGTGAACGGACGCCACGTGTCGTTATAAAAGAGGTAGAAAACCTTCAACCCTTTTTTTTTGAGCTTGAAGGTCTCAAATTTTATTCGAATCCAATTAATTTCTGTGTAAATGATTCGCGTAGTTTCCCGTTGTTTTTTTTAATTACACATGGTAAAATGAATCGATAATTAAAGTTTATAAATTAATGTATGGTCCCTTAAAACGCCACGATTTTTCATGGTTTATAGAATGGTTGTCACGAATGTGAAATGCATCTGTTACTGCGTTATTTATCTTCCTTCTAAAATGATTTTATAGAAACAATCTCATTAAGGGGTTTTTTTCATTTATAAAGGTTGTCTCCACTCAATGCCAACACGACCCAAAAATGCCAGAACACGACCCAAACATCGGAAATCTTTTTCAAATAGAAAAACGCTTTAACATTTATAGTAATATTTGTAGTACGCGCTATATGAACCACACGGGACGGAAGTGCTCTTACCTCTTTTCCCATCTCCCGCGAAAGCGGAAATGATATCATATCCATGTAGTGGAGTACACAAGGGTGGGTTTTAGGGGTTCAAACCCCTTCTATAGACGAACAGATTTTTAATTTTTAGTATAAAGACTAAAACTCAGGGTTTTAGTGCACAGTTTTTTAAATAATGTAACCCTTCCAATGAAAATAATCTGTGTACGCCACGCTATTCATATGTGCTGGTAGGCGCAGGCCCTCATACGTTACTTTATTATGTTGAGTTGTTCCACTAGAACAACGATACTCAACCTGCGGCCCTCCGGGCCTTTTTAAGTGGCCCGGTCATGACCCATTGCTGTGAGAACTTCATTTATTTATGAAATTTGGTGAAATTTTTTTTAAAAAACAAATATATCAATTTTGCTTCGATTCGATGGGTGCAATTGATTTTTTTCCTTTGATTGTGATAATAGACAAAAGTGGGGTAGCGACATTTTATCAGTGGAACTAATTTTTAACTATCTTTCATATCTTGCAAGCGAAAAATATTCGAAGAAAATAGATTGTTTCAAGCCGATTGGGAAGTTAACTATTTTGTAGTGAAAAACAAAAATGGTTCAGTAATTGTTTGATTTGCCTTGAAAATAATACCACTTAAAAAATACCAATAAACAGGAATCACACATTCAGTGACACTTTTCATCGAATGAATGGATGATGAATGATTGAATATTAACGTCGCACTGTTCAGCTACACGAGGGCTTTTGGCAACGGACCACGTAATTTTGAACCATGGTCAAGTGACGTGGACGACACTTGAGCTGGCACCCCCCTCTCCTAACTACCACACCACACCAACGGGAGGACGTTTCAGCTCTCGACAGATTTAACGTGAATCGCTGCCCTACACGGCAGGTCTTTAGTGGTACTGGGCTCGAACTCGTGACAAGGCAACACTTTTCATCGAAGATCTCTTTCAAGAGATGATCAATAGACTTTCTTGAATAATCTTTACAACCGCAAAAAAGTGTTTTGTCAGTGTCAGTATTCTCACAATGTTAACAAAGTACCCTATGAAATTCGATATATTATTGGTAATCATGTGAAACCTTTTTACTGATGCAGAAATTGTGAAAAAAGTGATTTTTGAATACTCCCACTTAAGAAAAATTTAGACAAAAATAAAAAAATATAAAAAATAATAATTTTAAAAACCAAAATAGGAGTTTTAATATTTTGATCAATTTCCACATTTTAAATTTTCTATGTTATCTTGGTCTTAAAGCGTTTCTCCCCGCCCCCCTCCCTCCATTAATTCTCATGTTACGGCCAGCGTGAAATAGCCATCATATGTATGCGGCTTGCGTAAAATAGCTACCATATATGTATGCGGCCCGGCGGGAAAAAAGGTTGAGTACCCCTGCACTAGAATGTTACCTCAGTTATGTTTTTACACACGCTTAATTAAAAGGAATTTAATTAAATTAATCGTAATGTAATGTTAATTTTTTCAAGCTAAGTCATTTATACTTGATATAGTTTATAAAGGTATTTCCACACTGTTCAAATAAACTCTAATAATTAGTATACGAAATTCACTTTATTTTTACTTCAAAACTCAATCTAACATGTAAACGTTAAATTGCAGGATAAATAAAAAATTCGCTGAAAAAAATATTTCTTACAACTTATTTTAATTATCAAATTAAAATTTATTCAATCATATTTTTTTAACAAATTTTTATATAATAACTGAATTGGAAGCCAAATAGCAGCATTTCACAAAACCCATTCCTGTACTTCCATTCACTTCATCCTTTAAAATAACAATATTAATTTATATTAAATTTTAGAATTATTCAATAAGTTTATTTTTTTCTTATGTTGTTAGCACATCGGATTTTAATAATACAGTTAATCTTCGTTTTGTATGAATCATATTCTAACAAAATGTTCCGAAAATGGGAAATCATCCAAACTCCTATTTGTTTAACATTTTCTAATAAAATCAAAGGAAATATTTGTTTTATTTGGCTTTATATTAAGTACTATTCATCATATCGAAAATTATTTTTTTAAGAAAACGAATGCTTTTTCTTAACGTGTTTTTCCACTTCGAAGCAATTACATTTTTCTTTGGGGTGAGCAAAGTTTTAAAAAAAAAAGTATCAGTGAATAAACTACCAATAAGTAAATGACTTATTATCCACAACATTAATACATGAGAATACGTTTTGTAATTAGATGCAAGTTTTCTTAAGATAAAGGGAAAATACTAGCAATTACTTTCGGTTTCTCAGACAGTCAATGTTTTATTTCTTTACGAAATTAAAAAAATATTTTCTTACTCAGTTTCATATATTTTGGGACTCTTGTAATACATAATCTCTAAGAAATATACGTTACGTAACACTTAAAATACAACTGCAAGTAACCAGGAATTATACAAATTTCAGGGTAGGCGCACTTCACCGAGTAATCTAAAAGGTATGAAGTGTACAGCTGTCTGTCACATGTTCAGTAAGATATCAAGGACGAAATCTGCTGTATAAGCAACATCCGTGCCATTATTTCTGCTGAGGAAATCATTTTGAAAATGTTTTTCTTGTGTGAGAAGACACGTGTAATAACACAGAATGCGATGTTGACGCCATTGGAGGCAGAATTCCAGCAGACAGATGATTTTGCTAGCAGCATGGTGATTGAATGAAAAGACAGGTTGGTCCATAAGTCAAATCTCAACTGGTATTCTCCTAGACGCATCCACGGTGCGCAGGTTGTGAAAAAGAATATTGGAACAAGGAAATGTGGCAAGTTAGAATGATGGATGTAATGGCTGAACAAAACTGAAAGGGAAAGTTGGTCTATTCGTCAAATCTCAACTGACACTGGCCTAGATACGTCCACTTCGCACCGGTTAGGGGGAGATGATGAGATATTATGGGAATCAGGAAATGTGGCTAGTTTTGGAGTATTGGTATGGTCAAAGTGATGTCTGCATGTGTAGATTGACTTATCCACCTATAAGCAGTAACAGTCCCGCAAGACACTTCTGGTGCCCTTTTTCACAGCATGTGCAAGATACCAAAAAAAAATTCGAACCATCACATGTCGTTTGGTTCTAGTGACTTCCTCGTAGGAAAAAGACTGTCTTACCCAAAAACTTATTTTTTTATAAAAAAAATGGATGACTCCCGGAAGGCACAAATCCCATCTCATGAATCCCCCTTTGTCCCGTAGTCGCCGAACCCAAATGTAACACGCATCTCTTGAACTCCCCGCCCTAATCCGTACTTCATGGTTTGAGGTACCATCGCGTACAATAGGTGGATGATGTACTGCAGCCGGTGACTCTTTCCCCCTTTTGGGGTACAAGGGCCCTTTCCCCAAACGGGGAAAGTGCGACCCAAAGGCACGTATTCATCCCAAAGACTGTACAAGCAGTTCCCGGGGCTTCCCCCGGCCCCAGTTCACCTGATTTCTCATCGATTGAACACGTCTAGGACGTGATTGCACTCCACTTGCATGATCTGTCATCTCCATTCAAAAAAGGAACTAGAACAAATGGTTTCCAGGAAATGGAGAGCCATCCGTACTCTTATTCAGTTTTAACCTAGACGTCTTATTTTAGGTATCGCCAACCACGGTGGTTCGAACACTTACTAAACTGACGTTGTTCTCGCGTTGTGTTACGAATATCATTTCGAAATAAAAACCGTAATTTTTCATTACTGTCTCTCCCTGTTTGCCTTTCTGGCCACATCTTGTTGTATTCAAAGTGTCATGTAATGTACATTTTATCAAACGTTAAATGTAACAGCATGTAATAAAGGGATATTTATCCCCAGATGAATAATTTTAAACATTTATTTCATGAAAATTTTTACAGAAGCTTTAACTAAAAGCATTCTATCAAATATTATAACAGGATGTGGTAGAGAGAAAGTGCGTTTGATTCAATAAACCAGAGGAGCAAAACTACTGTCTTCAAACTCATTTAGAGCGCCGAGTCTGAAGGAGCAAGTGAGGAAACTTCCCGCCCATGGCATGTAACTAATGTTGTTTTTAAAGCGTGGAATAGTGACATGCACTTGAAAAGTTAACTAGCAGACACAACTCATTTTGTCGCGCAGCCAGCTTCTAGTGAAATGTCAACAACTAGAAATTTCACATTTTGTTACGGGAAAAGGATTTAAGAATTGAAAAAATATTTTAAATGTTCGTCCTAAATACATGTAAAAGATCATTTAGATATCTTTTAGAGAAAAAAATGCCTCTAGTTTCAAAAGTTTTGAAAGATATTTGTATTTAAAAAAAATTCTGCAGTTTTCCAGTTTTTATGTTAATGATACAATTATCTTGAGAAAAATGTCTCAAATTTCCCAGAGGTTTGAAATGTTGTAATTCTAAAACTAAACTCATTGGTCCAACAGCCCAAAGAGGGCTAGGGCCTACTGTGCCCGTCTCAGTTTCCTTGACCTTGGGCGCTGATGTGCATGTGGTCAGCCTGAAGCGAAACCCCAGCGTTTAGTTCCCAAGCAAACTTGAAACCTTACCGACCCCCGAAGGGTTGAAAGGCTGAGTCGACATTACCCAGCCCGGGATTTAAACCCTCCGTGACGTAGGGGATACACTTAAAAGAACACTGGGGTTCCTGTGAATACAGGCACCTATATTTATAATACTGTGTTTTTAAAATTAGAAAACATTTCATAAATAGAAAGTTTTCCCTTTTAACATGCAAAATGGAAACTCATTAAAGCATTACATTATAGAAGAAAAAGCGCGAAATGCATTTCATATCAGAAAAGAAAAGCACAGTAAAATATATTGCTCTTTATTTAATAGTGATGTCAGAATACTAAATTTATATTGCAGCACCTCTT
>BMAV01023889.1:0-74704 GCA_019973955.1 Trichonephila inaurata madagascariensis
CCCCTCCGTTGGTCTGCGGGGTTTTTTGTTTTTCTACCCCCCACAAATTAAACCAGTAGAGACGTTCCCGTATCCACCATGTTCTGCATTGTATCAATGCTGCTCTTTGTTTTTTGGGGAGGGACACCACTTTTCATCCCAATTCTCCCTTTCCCTTCATTGCCATGAACACACCAGCATGGATTTCTTCACAATACAAGGTTTGTAATGGTCAATGGATGACATATTACTCTTATTTGTCCATTCATACAGGATATCAGCAGGTATTTCTATTGGTGGCCTCGTTTTCAGTACACGCTGCCGCCATAAATTTGAAAAAGTAACCTCTGGCACGCCATAAATTACTCTCTTTTCTTGGGTTTTTTTCCCCCCATATTCCCTGCAAAAATTCTTCTGTGTTTTACAGCAAAATGCAGTTTCTTGGGATATTTGTTTTTTGTATGTTTTATCCCTAAAAAAAAGGACGAATAAACGTTCGTAGATTTTTCAATTGTTAAAAAAATTTTCATTTGAAATGCTTCAATCGAATTCGGGGGCACGTAGTATTCGTTTTGTTTGAAGGGGGTTTTAAATTATACAGAATCAATTCAGAAATTGTGACTCATACAACATTTTTAAAAGACTTTTATGATACACAAAATTAGAAAAAAAGTCGTATAGTTTGTTTTATAACTAAACCATTTTCTGTTAAAGTTGCTTCAAAAGAAATTTATGTATTTTCAAACTACAATAGGTAAATGTATTTCAATCTCATGTTGCTCAAATATACATTGTAAATTTCCTATTTGCTTAAGTGAAATATATGCATTGAATTCCCAAATCCCAATCAAACAAGAAATGTTCGGAAAATGGGAAATAATATTTACCCGTGCTATCAAATCTATTTCCATCCTTGGAATGCCTAAAGCAAATATTAAATTACTTTAACTCAAAAATAGATAGAAATAAATGACAGAAAGTCTTTTAATTTGTAGCAAGAAAAAAAAAACAATATTCTTTAGTAAACATAAGAATAATTTTCTACGTTTGCGCAGAAACGAGCGAAACTTATTGTATCAGTAAAATAATTATAATTTACTCTTTTTTGTTGCAATGCTTAAAAAACAGTAGGAGACATGGATTTAAATAGAATAAATCAAATGGAAGGTAAACAACAGTCCTTTCGTAAACACATTAAAAAAAAACAGTATATGTATAAAAGGAAAAATCAAAAGATATTTGGGCTCCAGACAAAGCTGTTGGATGAAACGGCAAATATTTTGGGATTTCATAAAAGAAGGAATGAAAATTTTCGCTAAGCAAATTAAATAATCATTGTTCAATGAAAATTTTATTTTTCGAAGTAGATTAAAAATATGTATACAGTAAAACCTGTTTTTGTGCTGTCTTTCTTTATGCTTTTTTATTTTTGTGCTGGTATTTTTTTCTGTGCTCTCTTTTTTATGTGGTATATAAATATGACACGGCCTTCCTGCAAAGTCAGGTATTGCCTGTTATTTATAAATAATTTTATAAATTGGATAAATAAGTATTTGGTGTTAGTCAGGCCTTGTCCCCACACCCTCTTTGTACGTTACGCCACTACACACAATGTACATATATACACTTCAAGACGCTCTATTCATTTATTATAAACAGTCTTCCGACAATGCACGTTCAGTTGCTTTCTCTCAACGTACCTACACCCCGCTTTGATTGAAGACGAAATTTTCAGTGACAGTGACATTATCAATAATTTGATAGATTATGAAGACGGACAAGAAGAACCGGATTCTTTATAAGTGGGTAAAATATATGCAGAGATATAGCTTTTGAACAAATCGGAAAAGCATTTTCCTAAAATAGATATCAATTCCGAAAGGAGTTATGGAATTTCAAAAAGAGCTTCAATCATGCATATCTGGTTATTGTGACATTTACAAGCAACTGACCAGCTGATCTTCTAGAAAATACTTATCTCATACTTTATGATGACAAAAATAAATCAATTGAAATTGTATCTTCAAGTGGTGAAAGTGATTTTGAACTTATACATCACAGGAAGATGAGCCGCATTGGATTACGATGAGTAGCAGTGAATAATGTATATGTATTTTGAAAACTTCTTCATGTATACAATGAGAAACTAAATGTTTTAAAAATGTTTCCATGTGTAATTTAATTATTTGTTTTGTTATGGTAGAGTACTTTCTCATAAATTTCGTAAGTAATTGGCGTATTTTCTAAGAGAGACTTTTCTATGTGGTCCCTTTCCACCGCATAAAATAAAATCTATAGTATTTAGACGAAGTTGTTTGTTATATGTAAAAATTTATGAAATTTATTTTTGAATATTTTTTGTGTGATTCAATTTTAATGCGGTCCCTATCTACTGCACAAAAACAGGCTTTACTGTATAAGCTTAGAACATTTACTTTAAAAAATTTACAAACCAAGTATTAATTTATAACTATAACTACTAAAGCATGGAAAAAATGTACGGACTGAATTTAAATAACTAAATGGTATGATACATAATACTACATTAGGACTTTACGTGAATTTTGCATTATCCTGATATGTAGAGAAATGCTTTTCAAAAGCTCATTTCTGATGACTCTGAAAAGTAGATTTTTGAGTTAATATACGTTTGATTGATTGTTTCCTTAACGCCTCTTTTCGAACCAATCTGTGGATTGTTGGAGAATTACTTTTCAATTTAGAACCACGGTCAAGTGACGAGAATGATATATTGTTTGGCATTCAACTTTTCAAACTTCCTAATTTAGATTTTGAGCCTCGGCAGATTTAATAAGCACCACTGTCTTTTTATTCCTTCAACTTTTACATCGACTAAGAACAATTCATATATTCTCTAGATGAATAGTAATGATTTAAAACACTTTTTGGTAAGATTTTAAAATGAGAATTCAACAATATCTCACATTTGTTCTGATGATAATTTCTCTCAACAACTGAAAGTAAAAGTTCCTTTAAATTAATTCGAAGGGAAAATATATACAACAAAAGTTTACAACAGTTAACTTTAAAACTTCTTGGTAAATTATTGAAAGTTAAGTCATATATTGTTATTGGCTGTTAGAGCAGCTATTTCTACTTTCATACAATTGTATACTCAAAATAATAAAATAAGCTCATACTCAAAATAAGCATTCTTCTAAATTCTTGGGTAATTGAACACCTGTGATAAAAAAGATAAACAAACCTTATTCATATTCAACAGTTGATATAGCTTCCACCTGAGGCAGTCACAGTCTTAACACATCAGGGTAGGCTTCTCACAAATGTTTGGATAGTGGACAGTGGTATATTCTTCCGCTCGGCTTGCAGAAAATATGCAAGTTCTTTCACGAATTTTTGACGGTTACTGCACCTCTTAATATGCTGATCCAACTCATCCTGAGATTTCCTATAAGATTTGAGTTTGAAATCTGGGCAGGCCTGTCCAGTCAGTTCAACCATTTTCACCATATGAATCCTATCAATCTTTCGAAACATGACGAGTTACGTTGTCATCCTGCGAGTAACAATGATCCAACCCGTAAAATTGCCTCAGCGTAGATAGCATATTGTTGTCTAAATTATTTGAGTAGGAGTCAGCGTTGAATTTACCATGAACTAGGATCAAAGGTCTGAGTTCAGACCACGCGAAACATCTCCGAACCATAATTCCATATTTAGCAAACTTCATTGTAGTTAAATGCATTCTGGGAAAATGTGTTGTCCAGGTGTACGCAGAACCCAGACTCTGCCATCCAACTGGTTGAGATTGAACTTTGATTCATCACACCAGAGAACCTGTCTCTACTCATGGCCCAATTTCTAAGTGCCTTATACCACCTTAACCGAGCAGCGTAGTTGCATTTTGTATTTAAAGGATGACCGGGATAAGCAAACAAATGTGCATTCTTGCAGATAGTATTTATCGAAACCATAGTCTCGAATATTTTTGGAACTCCTGGAGTAAGAGGCACATCAGTTTAATAAGGAATTTCCAAATTTCTTCGGATAGCACTCGTTGGTCTTTATCTCTTAGCTTCGAGGGTTTGCTGAGTTGAAGCACATTCTGACAGTCACCACTTACCTTCCACTTTTTAATTACAAAAGCCACCCTCGATTTTGGAATGTTTAACTCCCTAGATATGGCCCTTGAGAGTCTGGCACTTCTATGATATCTGACAATTATGCTCATCTGGAAGTTAGACAGCTGTGAATTTTATAGTGTCTTTTATGCGACAAATTTCAATGTTGTTTCGTGTGACATAGATCAGAACTTCAGATATACTCATTTGCATGGCTGTGCAAATTCTTATTAATAGATAGTGTGTATATATATGCATATATAATTTGTTGTGTGAAAAAAAATGAAGGTTCCCTAACTTTAGAATTATTTGTGTAATGCAAGAAGCTAAATAAATAGTTTCTATTTTCTCCAAAATAATGTATTTTTCAATGCCTACACTATTAGCTCGCACTGTCTATATATTTATTTGTTTATATATTTGTATATTTATATATTTATTTATCTTGGTGGAATTTTCAATCGTTAATAAAATACATTTTAAAGAGCTGAATTGAGCTGAAATTTTATATACAGGATAAATTTGGATGACAATACAATAATTTAAATATAATTGATAAAAATTAATTGATTAAAACTAATTATTTAAAGAATTACAAATACAGCCACGTTGGCGACTTAGCGACCATTTTGGCGACATGTGTCAAAACATGAAACGGTTTTTTTCTCACCTGTTAAAACATTCAGTTGGATTGAAATTAAAAGGACAATACGATACTTTAATGATAATTAAAAAAAACTAATTACCACTTAATGTTGTGATTCTGTCCTATGTATATACATATTTATATTAATTGTATCTATTTAATAAAAAGTAGCTAAAATAAAATTTTTCGTTGTTGATCTAAGTAGGAATTGACTTAAAAATTATTTTTTTATATTACTTGTTTAGTGTTTATTGTACTACATTCTTTTTGTTCGTACTTAAACCAGTTATAAGAAACGAATATTTTTTATATCCCTTTTGATGAGGCTAATCTCTGCAATGGTGTGTATATTGTAATGTATCACCAAAGAAGAAAATAAAAAAGTAAAATTTGTAAAAAATTCCTTAAAAAGGCTATTCATGAAAGCATTTTTTAAAAAAAAAAAACAATTTCAAAGCATAAATTAGATACAGATAAGAGCATCCAATCATTTAGAAGGATTTTGTTCGAATGCACTTAAGGAATAAAAGTTAACAAAGAAACCTTTGTTACAAGATGAAGCAAAATAATCATTTACATTTATAACAACTAAATAAATCATATTGCTTTAATATCAATTATTTTATAAATCTATTTATATGTTTTTTTGGTAAATATCATTAAAGATATAGTACTTATTTGAAATTCAGAAGAAAAAATTAGACAGTATATGTTACTTTAAATAAATGATAGGGTAAAGAATTAATAACAGTAAGACAATATTTTTTAAAAAGCTTGAATTAAAATGAGCTGAGAAACTTTTGCATGCAAAATGTTTTGAAACCTCTGAGGAAATTGTCTTCAAATATTCTTATTTTCGCATTCATAATGACAATGATTGCAGATAAAAACTTCGAATTATGTCGGATTGTTTCCTTAGTTTTTAATGGAATCAAAACGTTCAATTGATATTATTATTTAAATTATAATAAAGAAATAAAAATACACGAAATATACATGTCATTATTCGATAAGATTAATATTCTTAGAAGTTAGGACTATTATTCATGTATATATATATATATACCACACACACATTAATCACGAAAACATCTGCCTGCAGCCGATAAAAGGCCGTGTTAGAAAGGACAGAAATAGATTTATTAATTAAATCCTTGAGTTCAATTAATCATATAATACGTCTATTTATCCTTGTGATATAAATGATAATTAATCTTGCAATAAAGGGCTATAACTATAACTTGAATAATATGTAGAAGTATAACAAGTCTTTATAGGTTTAAAGTAAAATGTTCACAGTAATATTTTATGATGTAATATACAACATTAGTGACATTACTTTCAGAGCAGTTCAGACATGTGTCAGGTAACATTACAGTTAGTAAAATATGTTCAGTATTGCCGAGAGTTCATGTCTAAAAATATCTAAAGCAAACGAAAGTTTAAATAAACAATAGATCTTTATCCTCTGCACAACAATACATTCATGTATCTACCTGGAGTAGTTTTTTCACGAGATAAATCTAATTAAAAAATTATCAGTATTTTAATAATTGGGATATGCATGTTGAATTCCCAGAACTGAATGTTACTCAATCTTTTACAAGGAATAAATTTCACGCTTTGAATTTGCTGATAAAATGGATTACAAATATTACAAAATAAAAGCTTCAAAAATAAAACACATCCCTTAATAAGTTGATGTTCCTTTTAGTGAATATTTGAAATTTTCCACAGCTATATAATGTGAAAATACAATCATGACATAAAACATGCAACATTTAACAGTACAATGAAGCCGTGATAATATTAGAATATATATAATAATATTTATATATAAAATTTTTTAAGTCAATTCCTACTTAGGTCAACAAAGAAAAATTTTATTTTGGGTTACTTTTTGTCAAATACTTACAATTAATATATATATATATATATACATACGACAAATTTACAACAATTAAATGGCAATTAATTTTTATTAATTATCATTTAAGTATGGTAACGTCATACAAAACAATCGTGTGTATAAAATTTCAGTTCAACTGAAGGCTTAAAACATGAGAAAAAAAGTTGCAAAAGTTGTAACCAAGTCGCTAACACATAAAATAATAATAATAAAAGAAAATTAAGTCAATTCCTACTTTGAATGAATGAATAGAAATTATTTTATTAACGATTGAAAAATTGAATATATATATACATATATATAGGGAGAGTGAACTAATAGTAGGAATTGAAAAAAAGAGCAAGAATTGTCTGCATTGTTGTAACAATGCACACCCGGTTTGTCTAGTTTGGCTGAAAAACATGTTTTCGATGCTAACTTTAATCTTTGTTTTAACAGTTACATTGTTATAACAATAGAAACAAATCTAAGTTGGCTCCAAAAACCAGTAATTAAATTTAATTAATTGATTAAAACTTGATAAAAACTGCATTGACATCAAGTATTATTCCCTGCAAGTTTAAAAAACTTTATTTGAACTGAACTGGATGAATATAGAAAGCATTTATTAAGGATTGGACATTTGAACAAGATAAATTTATAAATAAATATAGAGAGAAAGTGAGCTAATAGTATGAATTGAAAAATGAAGCCAACTTGACTGTATCTGTAAACACTTTAAATAATTAGTTTCAGTCAATTTTAGTTAACTATAATTAATTTATCCTATTTTTACCCAAAGCAATCGTCTATAGAAAATTTCAGCTCACATGAGCACTTTGATGTGAGGGAAAAAAAACTTTTACATTTTGACACAACTTACCAAAATGGTGACTAAGTCACCAAAAATGATGCCAACTTGGCTGTATCTGTAATTCTTTTAATAGTTAGTGTTAATAAATTATTTTATTAGTTATAATTAAATTACCATATTGTGATCCAAAAGAATCGTGTATTTAAAATTTCAGGCTAATTGAGCGCTTTAAAATGTTTAAAAAATAGAATGGAAAATTAGAAAGCTACTGTTATTTTGAAAAACGTGTTGATTACCGAAGAGAACTAAAAAATGTAGTCAGCCGTGGGGCTGAAATATTAGTATATATCGAAGTAATGTTATTGAGGGCATTTCAAATCCTTAAAACAAATAAGTTGATATATCTTTTTTCTCTAGCAGTCATCTATACCTAACAGCAATTTGAGACTTTTATTTAGTTTTTTTTTTGTATTGTGGTTTGAAAGATTATAAATTTTAAATAAAAATTGTTGGCATACCAGTTTTAAGACACACAGTTGTCGTAATATTTGAGTAAAGGGACTACTGCATGTGCACCTGAAATGATCACATTCCCTTTGGATGAATCAAAAATATGACTTTAAATCCAAGTTGAAAGATTAAAGGTTGTTCTCTCAGAAACAAAGGTATGTTGGGTCTCAGAAACAAAGGTATGACATGATGTTCAATACAGTGCATAAGTAAAAGTGCTTCGGCCCATTTTTAATTCGTCTATTTTTCTGTTAGGTAGGCATGTATTTTATTGCTGCTTTTATGTAACACAATTGTGTAATGTGTATATGTCAGTACCGTGATGAAGTCATTCATATGATAAAATCCGTAATTGTAAACAAGGTGACTCTTAATCAATATCTCCAAGGTGAATTTTGTACCACTAAAGACCCGCCGTGTAGAGCAGGGATGCACGCTAAATCTATGAAACTTAAACGCCTTCCCTTTGGTGTGGTGTGGTAGTTAGAAGAGGGGGTGACAGCTCAGGTGTCGTCCACGTCACTTGACCATGGTTCAAAATTACATGGTCCTTCGCTAAAAGCCCTCGTGTAGCTGAACAGTGTGACGTTAATATTCACTCACTCACTCACCCAAGGTGAATTTCAACAAATTTAATACTTCTTGAAATAACGTATAATACATTATATATACATATGATATGTATCATATTTTACAGTATGTGTCTCAGGGTTATTAGTACAATTTTTAAAGGGGTGTTAGGGGGCATGAAAAATTCAAATTTTCATTGCAACCCATGGTCAGAAATTTCATGGAGAAATAGTATGACAGGTATGAGAAACGGAGACAAAAGACAGAAATTATTTGAAATATGTATTGGTCAAAGATATTACAAATACTGTGGTAGATGATATGTAAAATGTCCCAAAAGATGTTTAAAGTTTCCTCCATTGCTAGCGTGACACCGTTGGATCCTGGATTGGCAGATTCACTCAAATACACCTGAATTTTGTTGGATATCCACTGCAGTCAAATGTTTCTTGCAACCAGATCTATTTCGGTATCCATAGGTGTTGCGTACACTGCAGCATACAACATACGGTGTATCTCTCTGTGGGTATCTTTCACTATACAATCTTTCTTCTGCACGTTCATGTCCGTCCGCCAATATCTTAATCAAATGAACATCTGTCAAATTGATGTTAGTAAAACCTCCCATACTCCTCTGCGGCGATGACTGCTCAAATGACTGCGGTAATGCAGGTCTGTTTCCTCTAATGCTTTTGTGAACAACGCCACCTAGCGCCTAACGGAGACGTTTTCGATCATGAAAATGTGAATCCTTGTGATGTCCGTTACCTCAGCATAAAGTTTGTTCCAATAATCGTGGGGCACTCTTGTATGTGTAGGTATATGTTCGAAAATGTGTGTATAAGATAATTAGTTTTAGATTAAAATATAGTTATTCAATTCTACTATTATAACTTATACTCTCTATATATTTGTTTATTTATTTATCTTGGTGGAATTTTCAATCGTTAATAAAATACATATTAAAGCTCTCAACTGAGCTGAAATTTTATATACAAGATTATTTTGGGTGACAAAACAATAATTTAATTATAGTTAATAAAAATTAACTGATTAAAACTAATTTTTTCATGAATTACAAGTACAGTCACGTCGCGAATTGGCGACCCTTTTGGCGACTTGTGTCAAAACTCAAAAAAGTATTTTTCTCACGTTTTAAGGTATCCCACTTCTTGCGACAAATTTTTTTTGAAAAAAGGAAGATATGGGGATTTTTTTGTGATTTTTAGGTTTATTTAGTATATTTTAAGCAAAAAAACCGTAAAATTGAAAACAGAAAAAAAAATTTATTATTATTAAAATGGGAAAAAATTGGTAAAAATGTACAAAAAATTACATAAACGGGGTCCGCTCTGTACAAAAGTTTTTCGAACAAATTCTCAATTTTTCAATTTTAATGTGTTACTCTGTTGTTTATGTTTGAAATGACCTTCAGGATAACAGATATTTTAATTTTTACAAAAACTAGAGCAATCTATCTTAGTGACTATATGAAATTGCTTAAAAAACAGTGATTATATTCACATAAAGGACTGTAAACTTTGAAATAATACAGTGATTGATAAATCTGAAAACCAAAATACTTCTAACGTTATAAAAAACATTTACAAAAAGTTTCATTAAATTATTTTCAAAACTTTTTGAGCAATCGCTGTCCACGTTTGAGTTTCGAGTAAAACGCATTTTAAAGTTTGACATCTTGTGTAAAGTTATGGCATCTTCTTTAGTTAAAACACTTGTAGTTTTTGTTCTAGTGAATGGAAAACAAAAAGCTTGGTATTTTTATTAAGCTAATAAGATGGTTTATAAAATAAAATCATAAAACAAATTTGTCAATTTTTGAAAAAAATCATGATTTTAGGGTAGTCGGATATCTTAAGGCATTTACAGTTGAACTGAAATTTTATATACACGATTGTTTTCGATGACACAATACAATACTTTAATGATAATTTAAAAAATTAATTACCACTTAATGTTGTGATTCTGTCCTATGTATATACATAATTATATTAATTATTTAATAAAATGTAACTAAAATAAAATTTTTCTTTGTTGATCTAATTAGGAATTGACTTAATTTTTTTTTAAAATTACTTGTTTTACGTGGTATATTAACTAACCTAAATCCTTTCTTTACTAATGCTGTTAGTATTGTTTCTTAAGTCAGCGCAAAGTACTCTTGTGGGCTGTATTATCGAACAAAATTCTGCATAATATACCGTGAGTTACCGATTTCGACCGTTAAATTCCGAGGGGTGATAGTAGGCAGCATAGGAACGGCAGAGGAAAAAGAATAGTTCTTAGATGATAGTTATCCAGTTATATTTTATCGAAAATTCTTTAAACAATCTTTTACAGACAAACAATTTTAAAATAGTTTGAAAAGAAATTTGAAAAATCATCTAATTTTATTTTCAGTTTCTTCCGTTTTTATACATTAATTAAAAATAATCAGTCATAAAAAAGAAAAATTACATCACAGAATCACACACCATTTTCAAAAATTATAGATAACTTTATTTCAATCTCTTATTTTTTTGTAAAATAGAAGAGTTAGAAAATTTCTTTTTAGTTGATAAACTAATTAGGTTTAAGTATCTAACAAATAACAGAACAAAAAACACTCTGTAATAATAGAGAATAGAGCTTACCCAAGCTTTCAAAGGCTTTCAATGTATATAACAAAAAAAGTTACTCAATATTCTTATTCATAAAACAAGTAATGTAAAAAAATTGAAGTCAATTCCTACTTTGGTCAACAAGGAAAAATTTTACTTTAGTCACTTTTTATCGAATAATTGCAATTAATATAAATATGTATATACGTATGACAGAATCAGACTTTTAAGTGGCAATTAATTTTTATTAATTAACTTTAAAGTATCCTATCGTCATCCAAAGCATTCGTGTACACAAAATTTCAGTTCAACTAAATGCTTTAAAACGTGAGGAAGAAAAAAAAAGAACTTTTATAGTTTTGACCCGAGTCGCTAAAAATGATGCCAATGTGACTGTATGTGTAATGATTTAAATAATTGTTTCAGTCAATTAATTTTAATTAATTAAAATTTTAAATTTCGTATTGTGACCCAAAACAATAGTGTAAAAAAATTTCAGCTCAAATAGCTTTTAAAATGTGAAAAACAAAACCCCAAAACAGTCATTGTCCCCAAAAATGAGCCAACTGGCTGTATCTGTAATTCTTTGTTTTTTTTAAAAAATTAAATTTTTAATTTTTTATAATAAAATTACTGCATTTTTTAAAAAATAATCTTGTATATAAAATTTCAGCTAAATTTGGGCCCTTTAAAATTAAAACGACTGAACATTTGAACAAGATATATATAGGGAGACTGGGAACTAATCGTAGGAATTGTGGACGAAATAACTGAAATATTTTTTTCAATTTAATTTCGAAAGAATTACCCCTTAAACAAACATTGAAGAACTTTTCAACATTAGTACTATTAAATGTAGAAAACTGTACGGAATTCCACTTATTTTTGTTTGATCTGTTTGCTTTCCATCAGTGTGATCGGAATGTAAATAAAACGTATCGATATTCTGTGAAATAACAGATGTGGTAAATATATCCTTCTGAGATTCTTTTTATAAACTTTTGTCTATGTAAGTAAAAAGGAACAAGTAGGTTTTCATCATGAGATAAACCTATTTGTTGACTTGCCAAATGTTTTAAATCTCAAACAAATAAGTGAAAAATATTTGTAGAATGCAAAATCAAAAGTTAGTGTTAACAAATCACATTATTTCTTTATTGGAAAATAACAAAAGAAGTATTGTCTATACATGTGTAAAATATACATTATAAAACCACTTATTACAGTCTAGAAATTTTGGTATTTGAACAGAAACAATATCTATTAATCTTAGGAATGCAGCAATATCAAATCATATTTAGGATGAGTTGTCGTAAGTTAAAAGTAATCATAATATTTTTTTCTGAACTTTACTAAAAAATTCAGAATGATATATGTGTATTAAATGTTATTTAAATTCCTCACCACATTCCTTTAAACTAATTGTGTAAATTATAAGATTTCAGAAGCTGCAAATATTACTCTTCAAAAGAAATATTAAGATGTATTCTTTTAGGTCTTCATTCGAATTATTTGTTTAAATATTTAACTTAGCATATTTTTTAAAAATGTTTTAAGTAAACTTCTGAGTTTGCAACATAATATATTTCTAATACGTGATTCAGTTAATATGTAACATATTTCAGACACACACACAAAAATGTAATTTCAATTTAATATTTATTAAATAAATTCGCATTAGACAATGTTCAAATATTTTGTATATGAAAATTTAAATTATATAGTACAAAAGAAAAATGCAGGCTAGTATAAAAATTTCAATAGCGTCTCTCAAATATTACGTCTATGAGAAATAATTATTACATATATATTTCGATTATATGAGTCACTAATATTTTAAAATGGATTCTGATGCTTCTGCATACATTAAAAATAATTGTTTTCTTAACAAAAGATTTTTTTTCAGGTGAAGCAGAGTTGTGTATCTGGAAATCTGTAATATTTTATTAATATATAAGTAATGATAATAGAAAAATCGAGAAGAATATTAATAAGGTTTCGAAATACGTTACAGAGTGCATCTCAAACTTTCAATTCCAAATTTCAATCATAATTTTCATCGCATAGAATAATACATACATAACTACCCATACAATAATAATGCATTGAACACATTAACAATATACTTTGACGCTAAAGCGACTATATAAATTAATTATAGACCATACAAACTATCAAAATATAAGTATTACATTTTGTACATGACAAGCCCACGAAATGCACTAGTAATTTTTAAACTTGTTTTTAATTTAATATTGATAAATTAACTATCAAAAACATTGTGAAGTAAAGACACATTCATAAGTATACTATATCAGAATAAATATGCATTTAATTTTTATTATGTCAGAATAAAACTAGTTTTACTTTCTTTCAGTTAATAATACTTATTTTAAATCTTTTACTTTCAACTTCTCAATAAGCTCGCGCCTCCCTTACTGTGATATCAAGTCCCCCTAGGGGGGCGCGCCCCACAGTTTGGGAAACGCTGCATTACAGATAATTATACCCGTTGATTAGACAACTGTTATTGTTGTTTCTTATCCTCGAATATCAGTCGACATATGTCAGTTCAGCTCCTGAAGTTTGTTGACCATCAAAAAAATCTATAATAATAAAGGGATTGGATGTTAAATCCCCTTAGAAAGTCTGATGCATCACAAACTGTGATGTTGTGAAGCTGGATGGTCACAGCATTTCCTACAAGTGGGATGGATTTTTTTTTGCCACTATCATAGGAAATACATTTCAGGTGGCCTCTTTTTAGTCTAGCCGAGACTTACAAGTGGCCACTTTGTTAGCCTACGGTCACATTACACTTCCAGCAGAGAGCCAGGGAATGTGTCTGTATACCATTGGCAACTTGTCCAGCTTAGTACAACTTTTTCAATATTCGGCAACGCTTGCTTCTCTTGTGACGGGGCTTTATCGGTACTTCTATTAATAACCCTCTTGGGATATCTTTGGGGCCATAATGGCAACTCTTTCCAACCAACCCAAGAAGAGAACGTGGTTATGTAGATTAGGAGGTAGATATATTGGAGCTTTGGTATTCGCAAAGAGCTCTAGGTGAAGTTCTAGGAGAAGAGTCTAAGAGAGTTCTAAGAATTCTATGAGTCGGTCTAATAGTGCCAGTGAAGTTGATTTCTAAGTGGGTCTGAGACCAAAAGTTATCCCTTAGCCGGATCAAGTTGAGTCGGATAATATATTGACAATGTAAGGACTGTAACTGTTCGCTGAGGAAATGGCGGTAAGACAGTTTAGATTAAGTTTTAATACTAGAGCAGATTCTAGTAAGTTAGAAAATAATCTATAGATATTGATTCGGTGTTTTATTGCGCTATTTGTTAGAATTACATTTTATATCTCATCACTCCTGATCATAAGCCTCCTAGACTATTATTGTTTTGCAGAATATAAATTGAGATCATAATAAACTAATTTTAATTATGGAAGGTATTAATTGTCAATCTTTCGTTCCTCAAACATAGGTCTCGTGGATGATGAAGAGATGATACCCCCAACCTACGGGGTATCACACACTTAGCCAATTTTTCCGACATTACATACATTTTCTAAGTATTGCTGCAATGACACCTATACTCAAAAGACAGCGAAGAACATCATTCATTTTAAATTTCATAAAAAGTTCTTTGCTCATAAAATGTGTAACGGGAGCTACACAATTAGTTCATATGAGACAACTGATTTTTAATGGATAGCTGCATTGCAGAATTGTTTCTTATTTGTATTTCCTTGAGCATTCGGTTAGTACTTGGCATTTCTATAAATTCACAAGTACAGACAAAATATATACGGAGTGATATCAAGTACTTTAAAATAATATTATTACCGTTATAATATAGATAGTAGCCAAATTTGTTATCAACCGCATTATGATTTACTGGAGTTTTTTTCATGCAACAATTTTTTTTAATCAATGCATTGAAAATTAAGGGATATACATAAACAAAATATTTAACTTTGGGAAATTTAATCTGTTAGAGCTAATTAATTAATTAAACATATTCAACTGTAAAATTAATTATATACACTGTTCACTTAAAATAAATAGTCAAATCATTTTCTAAGGTCTTCATTAACATACAAACAAAATAAGACACTTACCTTTTGACATCTTTTTGAACAAAAATGACAATCTTCCCTTTCCTCTAAAAACGCCGTCAGCTGAAAATGCAATTTCTGCTCTAACACTATTCTCCTTCCCCACTAAAATACTGATCATAGAACCCGTGCTGCCATATATCTTGGAAGATTGGATTTAAAAGAATATTCTTGCTAAGTATCGTCAGGGTATTCGTAAAAATGGTTATTCTATGTAATTTTAAAGTAAGTGGTACTTATAAGTACCGTCGGTAGATAAAGGGTTAAATAGAAACAGATGAACTAGTATAATGTCAGCGGTATGGCGTATATTTAGTTACTCCTTGGAATTGTAAAATACTTCAGTCACGAGTAACTTTTAGTCAAACCTTAGTGCGAAAAGAATACTATACCACAAATGGACTCAACAAATATTTAAAAATCTTCATTAACGATAGTATAAACTTTTATATTATTTTGATATCATGTTTATTATTATTAAATTATTCCTCTTAATGCTAACAGTTAATGAATAGTTAATCTCATTTATCAATTAAGTTTTAGACAACGTAATAAAACTCTGATTGTTATCTAAACAATTTATAAATGTCCTATGAACGAAATTCATGAGAGTATTTTATTTATAAGAGAATTTTTAAAATAGTCGATAAATATCAAAATGCTGCAGTTGTTGTGTCTTGTAACTCTCACTCACCACCAGTGATTGAACGCTGAATCCAAGCACGCGCTTGAGAACTATATTTCTTTGTTTTGTGTCAGTAGTAAAGATGTATCGAAATGCTATGTAGTAATTTTAGACTGCAGTATCTAATCTGACTTATATTAAATTATATTCTGTTTATCCGAGTAGTGTAGTTGCAGTGTTACGTCCGATTAAAGAATTGATTTAAAAATACAGGTTCTCTTAGATATCTGTTTCCAAAAAAAAATTGTTTACAGCATCGCTTGAACACGGACCTGAATCGACGTTCTATGCACAAGGATGAGATAGGTAAAATTTTCCTTATTCTGTATTATAAGAATTATAGAACATTTACTTTGATTTAGATAAATACAAAATTGATTGAATTTTTACGACAGCAGTATTATATTAAAATATAAAACAACAGAAATTATTATTTGTATTTTAAGGAAAAAATATACTTTTTCGTTTTTCTATTTTAAAATAACGTTAAAACAAAAATTCAGATTTAATTGAAATGTTCTCTGAATGTATGTTATATAAAGTTCTAAGTGCCACATATATATCAAAATTTGTTGCAGAGAAAAGCGTTGATTATAATACTTCTGAGTGGCAGAAATTACAAAAACTATTTGCATTGACATCGTTTTGCTGAAGAAGGCGGTTTTCCTTTCGTTCACTTATGTCTGCAATAATATTGTAGTTTTAATACTTCACGAAATACGCAGTGATGGGTTCTATTTCTGAAAACAAGCAGTGTAGAGTGCCTCATGCATGATTTATCTGTCCTTATGTTAGTGTGATGAGGAAGTTTGGCTATTGGAGTACACAAGCTTGGGTTTCTTTCTTGTCACTTGAACAAAACAAAGAGCTTTGTTGGTTCAAAGTGTAGCATTAATTTGTAATACGCATTCAATTGGTTCCTGAAGTAATTAGAAAATAATTTTTTAATGATCATTCAAATTTTATTAATAAAACTAAAATGCAAGGGGGGAATGCGTGGAAGTTAGCAGACGTGTAGTAACTTATCTTTCAGTTTTATGAATCAATCGCTAACTTAATTATCTCAAATTAATAGCTATTTTGAAATAGATCATTACCTCTCAAAAATAATTGTTTAAAATATCCAAATACGTTCAGAACAGTGATTTTGAAAAAACACATAAATGGATAAATTTCATGATATTTAGTGTCACTTAGATTAGAATACATGTATAAAATTGTTGTAAGGACATTTTGACAAAAAAAATATTTAAATACAATATTTCGGCAAAAAATTAACTTAGAATAACCTTTTTTCAAAATGTTCTCGTTTTGTGAAAAATGCTTCTATTACAATAATATTTTGCCTGAATATAGCTCAGACCACTGTACTGAGGCTCAACTATTATTTTCAGAGTTACAACAAACTGAAATAATTATCGACGTTTTTTCTTAAAATTTCTCTCCTCTGTTGTCGTAAAACATGGATAAACCCACTTCTAAGTTATATTTTTCAAATATTCTAGTTGAGCCTCTGTACAGAGGTCTGAGCTATACACAGGCAAAATGTTACTATAATAGAAGCATTTTTTCTAAAAGGAGAACATTTTGAAAATGAGTCATTCTTTGTTCATTTTTTGTCAAAATATTGTACTTAAATAATTTTTTATTGTAATAGTATTCTTAAAACGATTTTATATACATTTTGTAATCTAAGTGATACTAAATATCTAAATATTATCCATTTACCCCTTTTTTAAAACCCGGTTTCCCGAAGTATCGATCCCTTTAAAATAACTTTGGGTTTTTTTAAAAAACAAACAAGAAAAAACGAACATTAAAATTTAAATTGACTGTTTTTTTTGCGTTAAAATGTTAAGTTGCATTGGGACTTTGATGACGGATCTAGTTTTTTTGAACCATGATCGAATGATAAGGGACACCCTGAGCTAGCACCCTTAATTCCCAGAGCGCCAATGTGAAGAAAAATGTGGATGAACTAACACTCATCACCCTCTCTGCCCAATTTTTATTGGAAGTAGGACTCACCATGAAATCGCCACATTCCTAATTCATAACAATGACAACTCATCTGTAACGGTCACATATAGTTTTTCCTGAAGTTTACAATGAGATAATTTTTTTTCAAAAAGAGATGGATAAAAAAACTGAAATATATCTGACGAATTCAAGTAATTTAATTGACTAATCTGGAGAATGAAAAAAAGAGCTTCGTGACATACTTGGTAAAATTAAAAACCAAATTTGTGCAGAATTGGGATCAATCAGAGATTCAAGAAACACCTCATAATGCATGCAAAAGGGTTTGAGTGAGTGAATAACTGACTCTTGGGCGATGGGGGGAAAAACCTTTTTTGGACCAAACATCTATTTAAAATATAGAAAAAAAAATTTTGAAAAAAAAAATGCACAGAATAAGAATATTAAGGTTTTTTATTCCCAAAAGTAAACGGTGTTATGCTCTTTTGTTTACTGTAAAATAAAAAATTTTTACAAAGTGTATCAGTACAGCGGTTACAAACACAGGACAGATAGAGTATACCTAAATGTGGAAAATCCCTGGCAATGCTGGGCGGACACCTTTTCTGGCGCGGTAGTGACGACCAAACATAAGAAAGACAAGACACGGATAGAAAAAAACATGTTCATTATCCCAATAGCTAAAAACAAGATAAAAGAACAGTAAAAGATTCCGATCGTCATTAAAGTAGGTGTTTCACATTGCGACCGGCCTTTACAGGCGTCATATAACCGGCAATGAAGATGAACATTATCGAAAATACCTAACTTTTCCCGGGCTCCTTACCAGTTGAAGCGCCCATGCAACAAGATTCTGTGCAGTGTTAACGGCGTTTTGTACACCAGTGACTTGACGTACGCCATACGACGTAATTATGAGTAATGATTCTTGCGTCGATCGGAAATTTGCCGGAACATTCCATCAGTTTTATTGTTGTCCATACGCTGTATTCAGGTCAAAAGGTTCGCTCTCTTAATGTCAAATGCATCAGCAAGCTCAGTGATCGAGCAATGCCCCCCTCCTACTACCCACTGGTCGGGACGCGAAATAAGCTTCATAGCAATTTGCAGCAAAATCGCGTGAACTCATGTACCGTAATCTAATTTTCGAGTCACTGCGCCTTCTATCCATACACCACCCAAATTTTCTTAGTTTTTACTCTACTACTGTTTCCCTTCTTTTTTTGTATCCCTTTTTTCTATGTTTTATCATCCCCACTGAGTTAAAAAAATCATTTCCAAACGCATTGCTATGTGTTTTCCCATTGCCTTGGTGTACTGTATATGTACCGTTGTACGGGTAACCCTTTTTTCTCAACAGGCATTTCAGTAAAAAAATTTAAAAAAGATTTTTTTTCCAATCATGACGAAGTAAACGTAAGAAAGAAAAATTTGTTAAATAGATTAGAAAGATTTTTTAAACTGTACTACCCTCAAAAAGGGGAAAAACCCTACCAGGGTCGTGAGCATATTGATAATCGAAAACAAATGATTTTTTAAAAAAACAATTATTAATTTACGAAAAGTTAACAAAAATACATTTAGGAATAATAAAAAAATAAAATACACATTTACAAAATGCAATAATTACTGTATCCATCAGTAGGCACAGTGCATTTTATAATTAATTTAACAATACTAACTTAAGAAAAATTTTAAAATTTTCGGGGGACCCCATCGGACTTGGCATGTATAAAGTTATATGCAAAAGCAACGCTTATTAAGATAATGTGTACGGTTTATAGTTAAAGTTTTCAAACTTTCACTACTGGCGACCCTTTTTTCAATCTAAGTTTCATCGCCCCCCCAAAAAGTAATAATGTATTGAATGCAAAAATTGCACTTTGAGTATTAAATTTTGTATACGTTACTTTTAAGTAATATATATATTTTAAAAGCAAGTTTTATACTTTTAAAAAAAGTTATAATTTTTGTTTTTTTTTCCTTTCTCTAATTTTTAAATAGGAACAGATTGCAAATGATATTTAATTAAAGATTTATTTCCTCCATCATCCATTTCTAGAAGTACAAAATTCATTAGAACAAAAATTAAAAAAAAAAATTTTTTAAGTAAATTTCCCTATACTTAGGCCAACAAAAAAAAAATTTATTTTAGTTACTTTTTTTTAAAATAGTTAAATTAATACAAATATGAATACATAACAAATCACAAATGTTAAGCTACAAAAAAAAAGCAATTTTCCTTTCCCAATTTTTCCCCCTTTCCTTTCTATATATGGCTTTGGGACTATTTTTTTGTTACTATTTATTCATTAATTAAAATTTAATTAGTGCAAGAAAATAGTATAGTAAAGAAGAAACCCCCCTTCTCAAAATTTAAAAAAAAAAAAAAATAAATGTATTTGAACTTGAATGAATGAAAAAAAAAGTATTTGATCACGATTGAAAAATTTAAAACAAGATATATATGAGAGGTGAAATTATAGTAGAAATTGAAAAATATCTATTTTATGTTGCGCTCTATCATATAACCAATCGTCATTCTCACCAGCGTCTGCGTGAGTCGGAAAATATCGGACGTCGGAAAAACATGTAATAATGCTGTTTTCAAAATTTCCCAATCAGTCTTGGTCGATTAAATGTTTCTATAGCTATCAAATCTATCCTGAATGTACATTTTGTAATTTGCTCTTTGTTGTAATTCACATTAAGTATTTACTGCAGAAGATTGAAACAAAATCATGGAAAAATTTTTTTAAGTCGTAAACTTCTACGATAATAAGGCATCAACAAGTGCACAGACGAGCATAGTTCGAAAAATTAAATCAAAAATTTCCCTAAGAATACTTAAATTTTTTATTTCCATTACTGAAGTAAATGGAAAAAAAAACCCCCTGTGTTTATTTGCTCAAAATATTGGCGCAGACAGTATGAAACCTAATAAACTTAAAAGACATTTCGAAACGCTTCATGGTGAGTACATTAACAAATCTCAAAAGTTCTTTGAATCAAAATTAAAATCATATAAAAAAAATAAAAAAAAACTTTGTCGTGAATGAAAAACTTTATTTACTTCTTAAAAAGTATCATATAAAATACCAGATGAAAACCCACACTATTGCCAAAAACTTTTTTTGCCTGCACAATTGAATTGTAAAACTATGTTTAGAAATTTTTGCCAAAGTTGCAGCCCATCCCCCTATCAAATGATACTGTTTCCCGTCAAATTGATGATATCGTAAAATGTAGAGCAACACTTTTCGGTAAGTTGCGTGATAAATTGTTTTAATTCACGACGAGGCAACAGATAGCAAAAGATGCTCTTTTCATTGCGTATATTCGTTTTTGGGATGGTATGTAGCAGTAGAAGAACTACTTTTTTGCAAACCAATAAAACTTTAAGCAACAGCAATAGCATTACTTGATTTTTTTAAAAATTTTATAAACAGGCAAATATAGAGGGAAAAAAATTTTGGAATATCATCGATGGCGTTCAAACAATTCGGGAAATTTAAAGTATACAAGCATTTTAAACAAAAATCTCCACTGTGCATCTGGACACATTGCATATCCACAGAAGCTCTGGCCCAAAGAAAATGAGTCCTGGTCTGAAAATTGTGCTAACGACAATTGTGACTGTATAAATTACATAAAAGAGACCCCTAAAATAAAAGAATCTTTTCTGGACTTTGAAAAGACATGGGCGCAGTGCTTTTATCATTGCTATTTTATTGCGAAGCAAGATGGGTTTTCACCGGGGAAATTTTGCAAAGTGTTTATGAATAAGAAATAAATTTCCCTTTTCTAGAAAGGAAAACTTACCGGGAAAATGAAATTTCGTGATGGTTTTTTTCTGATGAAGTTGAGTACTTAGTCGATATATTTAAAAATTTAAAAATATTGAATCTTCAACTTCAAGGATCCCAAAGTACATATGTTTGACACAGTGATAAAATTAATGCTTTTGTAGAAAAATTTGAATCTGAAGCCAAAATTTAAAGCAAAAACCTAGAAATGTTTGAAAATGCGGGTAAATGTGTACAAACACAAAACTGAAGAACAACATGTGGAAGTTGTTTATAAAACTTTTAATATCATTTAGCTATGTTGGCAAAAGTTTTTTTAAAAATTTTTTTTGCTGAGGACAACTTGATAGTAAGTTACGAATGGGTTAGGATCCTTTTTAAAATCCCCGAAAAGGGGTCTCAACTATCGAAGAAGAAATTTTCATAGATTTCCCCATGGGGAAATTAAAAGACAATTTTGTAATAAAATTCTTTCAATTTTAGGCGAAGTAGATGATGAATTTTCTGCACTGAAAACAAAAGCATTTCGTATACTACTACCCTTTCAACTTTTACCTTTTTGAAACCATTTTCTGCGGTGGCTGTTGAAGACAAAGATAGATCTCAGCTAAATATAGAAAAAAAAACTCAGAGTGTCAATTTTAAATTTTAAACCTTTATTTGAAAACCTTTTCTCTGCAAGAAAGCCCCATGGAAGTCACTAATAATAATTAAATTTTCTTTAAAATTAGTATTAATAAATTAGTTATAAAATACACTGTGCAGTACTGATACATTTAAAGACACTGGCTGAAATACCCGTTCTGGGTTATTTTTAAAAAAAAAATACATTATTCTTGATATAATAGCTTAATTGTAAAGGGGGTAAAACCAAATGCACAACAATGTATACAAAAAAAAAAAATGATTTTTAAAAAAAGAATACTCCTATTATAAAAGTTTAAAACAACGAATTTTAAGCCTCCGAATTAGCATTTAGAATTAATATTAAATAAGAAAAAAAGAATGTAAAATTCAAAAAAAGAATAATTGTGTTATTTTTTAATATTTAAAACGGGAAAACCCTTTAAAATGTTTTTAACCCGGGGGCAGGCGCCCAATCCCCCTAACGTTAATGGTGCGCGGTGTGACTAATCACCCCAATCCTTTATTTTTAAAAATTATTTTACTATACACGAAAAAAACACAATTCCCGTGAATAATTTTAAATTTAAAAAAAAATCACTTACCTACTTTCAAGGACTTTGTATTTTTTTTTTGATGATTTGGGAAAAAACAATAAAACAAAGAAACTGTTCCCAAAAGTGCGTGACCTTTAAAAAAAGAACATAAATCCAAAAATTTTCACTAACAATACAAGAAAAATTATTTGCAACAAAACTGCATAATTTGCTCACGTTATTGTAATTTTGCTGTTCTTTGATGATCACAAATGGCATTTTAACCTTTTCTTGCTTTGTCTTTTGGCAAGGCGAAGAGTTACATTTATGGCTTCATAGCTTTTTTGATAGGTTCTTTAGGCAGCATTTGAAAACTATTCAACTCAACGTTTTTTATGTCTATCCTTTACTCATATTTACTTTTCCTATCACGATTAGTATGCAATATTTCATCAGGTTCTTCAATTGCTTGATCAGTTTCAATTTCCTTAATAGAGATCCAGTGCCCATTTTTTAATATTCTGCTCATTTACATTTATAAACCATAAAAGTCAAACACAGCAATCAAAAAACCCCAAAGTTAATCATAGGGGAAAGTATAGCATATTCATAGAAAATATTTTTGAACAAAAATGGTCGTGTAGGGAACTCGATCAAAACAATACCTTGATTGTAAAATAAACGTTCTCTCCAAAAAAAAGGCAAAATGTGACAAATTCATTTTTGTTCCCGTTAAATGTTCCAATAAGAATACTGTCAAGGTCACACTGTTAACGAATAAACAGTTTTTCCAAATTAACAATTTCGTGAGCCTGGAGTGATTCGGGGCCCTGCGGCCACTCCCATTTAAAATTTTTATTCGATACGAAAACATCGATGTCAGTTCTAGAAAAATAATTTGTGAAACGTTTTTTATTATGCATTATATGTTCGAATACCATAAAATTACATCTTGGCCAAATAATCCTTAAAGTGCTCAATATTTTGCTTATCCATTTATCATAAACCATTCAAATGGGAAAAAAAACAACAGAAAAATATTTTTTAAAATTTTAAAAGAAAAAAGACTGATTAAACATACCAGTAAGTTTGAAGGTCAAAAGTTATAATCAAAAAAGTATCTTACGGATTAACAGAAACGTAATAAAAAAAACTCTCATCTGGGATTGCAGCAAAACAAATAAAATGTCTTTTTTTTTTTGGTTTTAGGTCAAAAAAATAATAACGTTTAAGTGGAATCTTTTTTAAAGTGGAAAACCAGATGATATATATAAATTACATCAGTGTAAATATGTATTTTTTAAATTTTTTTAGAAAGTTTTTTTTTTATTTCATTCCAAAAAAATTTTTTTTAAACCTTTTTTTTTCAATATGCTCCGCCCCCTTAGGGTCCCAGGGGGGGGCCCCCCTTTGAGAAACACGAGTTAACCCCTTAAAACTGCCGGTTAAAAGTTATTTAATCACCCCCAAATTTTACCGTTTAACATGTAGATGCGCGTATGTGGCGTATTGGGTGGGAGGGGGGAGAAGGAACGAATAAGCAAATCTTGTGAAATAAGTAAATCTTTTACATGCACTATCAGGGTCCTTTTATTGCATTCCAAAGCTTTCAGAATAATTTTATGGATAGCAGTGCACAGAAAAATCGTACTTTAAAAAGATGTATATATACGACTGGGACAATTAACACTGACTGAGTGAGACGATTATATACCCCGAGGCACTTAAGAGGTTATAGTCGTATTGCAGTTTTAGCATCAAAGTATAGTATCATTGAATTCAATACATAGTAATCGTATGGGAAATGGGAAAGATGAAAATTATGATTGAATATTTGGTCGCAAATATTTAAAGTTTGAGAAACACATGATTAGAAAGCCCAAAAATAAAATATATGCAATCAAGATTAAGCTGCTACAAAAGATTAGAACTTTTTAAAACAATTAATGAGTAAAATAAATGTATTATTATAATTAGTATGATTAGAGCCGCATATTTTTTATAAAATATTTCAGAAAAAACATAGAGTACTTTTTTTTAAATCATCCGATTCATTGAAATTATTTTAAAAACTGTAACAATTTTTTATCTCAAACGAATTTTAATTTCTCTATGTTGATTGCAAATTCCAAAATAAAACGTTATTTTTAAAAGAAAGTTTAAAAAAATATAGTTTAAAAAAAAACTAAAAAACACGCTTTTATAGTGAATCGAACTAAAAAGTAAAAAAATAATTCTTAACCAAGGACATTAATTTTCTCGTTAATCAGTCAACTCACCAAAAATGGTTGCCAAGTTGCTAGCATGATCGCCAAAAATGATGGCTGTATCTCCTTCATTGAATCACTATCGTTAAGTAAGGGAGAATCTTGATTTTTATCATAATATAAAAACAACACAGAAAATAACATAATGTATTAAGAATCAGAAATAAATTATTTATACTATTTTAAGCATTCATTACACACAATTCGTAACAATATTTCCAAAGTAACTCGATATGAATCCTATGTAATTTGTCCTCATTATTATATTTGTTTGACATTAATCGTATTTGTCGAATTAACATTTCTATTCTCTAAAATCCTTGTGAAGATATAAAACACAATTTATATCTCTTTCCCAAGTAATATTGTAATCATTATCGCAGAGTTATACATAATCGAGAAACTTTAATTTTTAATATCTAGATTGAAATGGTGTTTTATTCAACTCAATCAAACGCATTATGCACAGTATGCATGTTTTTTTTGTTTCAATATAAATTTATTTGCTTGCTTGAAGCGCAACTCATAAATTAATTCAAACAAGTGATGGAAACAGTATTGAAATATAGGACCGTTTTATTTTGATATAAAAAGAAGAAAAAGCAGATATACGAATGTGTACTCAATTTAGATTTTAGAAACATATCTGCTTCTGAAGAGAATTTATCTTTTCCGAAATAGATCCGTTTTTCTTTTCTTTGCTCCAGGGAAAACAATAACTTTACGCCTTTCTCTACCTGGAAGAAAATGCAGCGTATACAATAATCATGGAACATTTACTGACAAATGGAAAGAAAGAGAATTTTTGCAGCTGTTTTATAAATTTAGAAATACCTTAATATGCATATTTGTGTCGGATACAAATTAATTTGTGTTTCAAAATATGTTTCTATGAACAAGGTAGCACTGATTGCATGAATAATAAATTACCTGGTTTTGGACTGAATAATATGCATATGTGTTACAATATACCTGTAATACATTGATATATATTTTGAATTTTTTTTTCTTTCAAAATATTTCGCAAAACATTTTAAATCACCCTGCAAGTAAGTACGCGTGATAAAATATTTACAAGGATTTGCATGATAAAATATTTTATGATACAGTTTCTATATTATATCTTCAGGAGTACTAAACATTTGTGTGTGTGAATTGCAGAAACAGAATAAATGAATGAATAAAAAACAATATGAAACAACAACAACACACAAAAAAACCCATGAGTAACTTATTATATATTGTTTCTTTTAAAAAAAGTATATGTTATAGAAAGAGTACTTTAATTTTAGTCTTCACCATCCACATACTTGTACAAGATATAAGTTTTTTCATTTGGAAGATATAATTTATAATTAATTTACATTTAATTTTATAACAAAAAGCAAGATTAATGCACTCATTTCATAACTTATTATCATTTGATCTTGTTCTTATTCGCAAAATTTCTTCAATACTGATTTCATTACTGTTTTTGGAGAGGAAGGGATTAACAAACATATTACAGCATATCCAATCCGTTGAAAACATTCAATTATTTTCAGAAGCAGAATAATCTTATAAAACAATTGAATCTGGTTTGAACTGTATAGACAGGGTGATCCTCAAACTGTAACGCACGCCTCCTAAAGGAGGCGTGATAACCTTCGATAAGGGGAGCGATCGTATCGAAAAACAGAAAATAAAAAATTATGTAAAAAAAAATTTAATTCACTGAAAGTAAACAAGACTAAGTATATTTTGAAATAATAAAAAATAAAGTACACATTTGCATTGCTTTGGTATACTTATAAATGCATCAGTATTGCACCATGTATTTGATAATTAATTTAACAATTTTAAATTAAAAACAAGTTTAATATTTGCTAGTGACTTCCATGGACATGTCTTGTACAGCAAAGGTTTTTAAATGAAGGTTTAATATTAGAAATATATGCACTTTTTCTTTTTCTGTATTTAACTGAGATGTATATTTTGACTTCAAAGCAGCCACAGCTGAAAATTCGGTTTCAGAAAGCTAGGATTTGGAAATGGTAATAATATATAAAAAGCTCTTGTTTTCAGTGTAGAAAATTCATCATTCTCCCTTGCCAAAATTCAAAGAGTGATTTATTACTAAATTGCATTTTATCGCCACTTAATGCAAAATCCCCTCAGCTACTTAACACATCAAATTCGAGATATCACATACTATCACGGAAAAGATTGCATATCATTGTCTCTTTGAAAATAGATTTTCCCAATTTTTGTTCCACAAATCATCTACATAGTTTTTAATGTCCTAGTGCTCCACAGATATGTTATACGGTGATAAAGGTAACATACCTCAGTTGATGTCATCCTCAAAATGACGTCGAGCTTCAGCAGCTGTACATGCTTGAAAGTGTTTTGCTTTATTCACTGTCAAACACTTTGTCCATGCAGGATTTGCATGAAGAACCATGCATGAAGAACAATAGGTGCTGTTTCACTTATCATTAGCAGCTTGTTTATCGTCAGCAGAAAGATTAGGTGCGTTATTGATCATGTCCACTTCAACGTACTGATTTTCAAATAACAGTCACATTGCCAGAATGTTCGGCAACAGCATTGTTATTTATTTCAGAAGATGACGCATTCGGTGAGTAAAGTTTATCCACAGGAACATCTTCATGGTGCTCAGTTTTTGACTGTAGCCCAAGAAGGATTATTTTCCCTCTAAAAATTGGATAAGCCCACATTTCAGAGACGAATTAGGGTGACACTGCTAACTGTGAAGGGATATGCAGTAGACAGAATACTTGCCTTCCACATCACTATGAATCATAGAAATTAAGCCAAATTACAGGTGAAGGAAGATTTGAAATGGGTACCTTCCGATCCAAAAACGAGTATCTTAGCCACCATGCCAAAACGATTGTCATAGCATGGAGGCTATTACTGGTGTATATAGGTATCAATGCCGAACTACTCCCCTGCCAGTGATTCGGCGAATAGGTGAACGAACGATACCATATTCGAGTTGAGCGTGTGAACAGTTGCATCATGTTTGAATGCAACAGCTTTGAGGGTGCGTGATTCGTGCGTGACGGTTTCGTTGGTTGCGTCATGTATCTGAAGGCTTGGTTGAATTTGCGGTGGACAGATGGTTCCCCGACTGCTGCGGTTCTCTTTGAACGACCAGAAACTGGGTACCTTCCGATCCAAAAATGAGTTTCTTAGCCACCACGCCAATACGATCGTCATAGCATGGAGGCTATTACTGGTTTATATAGATATCACCACCGAAAAGTTTTTTTCTTCTCTTTATCTTCACAATATGAGTTTCTTGTTTCCCCATTCGCACACACTCACACACAAACAAAGAGAGAGAGATCGGAAATTGAAAACAGACATTTATTTGAAAAGCGGTAATTTTTTTCTTTTGAGGATCAAAATATTTTCTATTGTCTGTTGTAGGTATTTCTGTGATTAATATTTTAATAATTGAAATATAAATATGAAAAATTGCCACAATACGCATGGAAGCTTGTTAGAAAATATCAAATATTTAATAGCTGCGGTACTCACTTGTATGCTGTAATAAAGCATGTAAAATGAAGAAAAGGTCAAAAGGTGCTGAAAAGCTCTTCTAGTGTAAAAAACGCTTCTAGTTACATCCTAGAATAACTATTGGAGTTAGAGTTAGATGCCTATTTTAGAAAATGTTGCAGGTGTAAATATAAATTTTAACCAGTAAAATAATTGGTGTTTTAATATTTACAGATAATTTTGGATTAAAAGCAATTCATTAAATTTTCGTTCATGTATAAAAATTAGAAGTAGAAAAATCAAAAAAGAAAGATTAAAAAAAGGAATTTTTCAATGGATTTTTATTTAAGGCATTAAAGATTATATATATATATATATATGTTTGTGTGTGTTTTATATTGAATAAATAATTTGTAATTGAATAATTGTTGCTACATTAATTACTCAACTTTTAATAATGTATCACATTTGCTAAATGAACACTTTTAAACTCTTGACAATATTATTTCATTATTTCACTGAAATAGATTAGGGATTTGATGAAATCACTTACTTTCCTTAGGGCGGAGTTCTTATTTTAACATCTTGCATGAATTGGTCATATCGCTTAGGAATTTCATCTAATTCCTAACTTAATCATTTCCCTTCAACTTATATGCTTTCCTGAATGTGTTTTTTGATATTTTGATCATATTATATATATATATACAAAAGGACTTATTACTTCACGAGTAAATCGTTAGCTCTTGGTATTTAGTAAAAGTTATTATTATTATTTTTTTAATCTTGACCTAAAAATATTACATTTATAAAAAAAGAAAAGTAGAAAATTCATGATGAAAATACAATTAGTTACACCTTTTAAAAGATTTAATAAATACCATTAGTGTGTTGATTCGTTAACAATCAAGGGATAGAAAAAAGATCCAGGTAGAAATGAATTACTTAAAACTAATTCTAATACAGCGAAAATTAATAAGCTTAATTTTTTTGATAAATCTTTGCGAAATTTAACAGACAGTTTACGTACTAATCATGATATTCAAATATAATAAACATTAAAAACTTGTATATTTATTACCAAAATATGAAAATTTTATTTAAAAAATATTGATTTTTTTGTCGTATTTCTAGCAAAAAGCAATTGCCGCCAGCAAATCCAAAAATACACAAAACTACAATCTTTTGAATCTCTTATTTCATTAGAATGTCTTACTTAAGTAGCATCTTTTGAGAAATTTTTTTAATGGAAATATAAAATAATAATAAAGTATTACAATATTTATTAAAAGTATTATTAAAATGCATGCATTTGCAAGTTATCCGTACGCGATTTCATTTGTTTAAAATCATTTAGATACTTAATCCTAGATAAATAAACTTAAGTCGCGGTATATTAATATGTTACTAAACATTCTACTCACAGACTACGAATTAAAAACATGCATATATATAACAGTAGTAAAAATGAGAGTATGCAAGTTTGGCAGATGTTACAAGTGTGCTGTTTCCAAATAGTCTTATCTCAGTATATTGCTAACTCACGTTACGCCTTTACATTTCTTAGATGGACTGTATATACAAATTCTGAATCTAAAAATATGGGTAATGTATTAAAGGAGTGTATAGTTATTTAGTGAATAACTAAAAAAACAAGTAATATGAAAAAAAAATCTCAAGTCTATTCCTATTTAGGTCAACAAAGAAAAATTTATTTTAGTTACTTTTTATTAAATAGTTACAATTAATATAAATATGTATATACATATGACAGAATCACAATATTAAGTGGCAAAATAGAAAGCGATTTTCCTTTCTGTATATGGTGGCGGACTAATACTTTTGTTTTTGTGTGTGTGTTGCTATTTAATCATTCATATAACTCTCATTCTCAGAAATTTGGCCATCCCAGGTAGGATTCGAACCCGCGACCTTTGGACTAGAAGTCTAGCGCGCTATCCATTATGCTACAGGTACACAATGAGCGCATTTCCCTTTTATATATATGGTGTTGTACTATTATTTTTGTTACTATTTATTCATTAATTAAATTGATTTAAGGAATTCATATTTGAAAAAAACTGAATTAACATCAAATGCCATTTACTACAAGTTTAAAAAAATGTGTTTGAGCTTGAGTGGATTAATAAAAAGTATTTTATTAACGATTGAAATATTGAACACGATATATATATATATATATATATATATATATTGAGAGTGTGAACTAATAGCACACAAATTTATATATTTGCATGCTAAATTAACAAAATAAGCAGTTTTTAAAGAAGTACAACGCGAAAGAAAACTATATGTATAATCTTGTTTATTTTTAATATAAAAGCAAATGTTCATAAAAACAAATATTTTCCATTATATTTTTCTGCGTATTCTTGCAATGTTATTTAAAACCAAATGCGAAGAGTATTTATGAGTTTCGTGATGTGTTTGGAAAATAACATGACAAAATAAACAGACGAAATATGTTCTATTCTATTCACAAACCCTTCTTTATATTTAACAAATTCTTTCATATGCGAATATAAGGAACCCGATTTCGTTAAATTTGCTTTGCAAAGGAATCCAAAATGTATTCGCACATTTTATTGTCTTCAAAATGTCTGCAAAAAGAGTTTCTAAAGAATATAAAGAATAATTCAATGTAAATATTATATTTGATAGTAAATGGTCTTTAAAAAAAATAATTTAGTTAGTTAAACTGCTCGATGAATACATATTTTCCTTTCTGTATTGCTTAATATTCATATTTCCTTGTTTTTGAGTATTTATATTAGATTTATTTAGTTATTTGAAGAAGAATTTGGCTTAAGAGGGAACAATAAACTCAAAAAAGTTAATCAGCTATTATCAATTATTTTCAAGATTTAATTTAGACAACCATAACTCAAAAATTAAATAATTATTTTATGAATACAATTTATAGTGAAAAAATATATGTGGATCTCATTTTTTTTTAAATATGCAGTTCAAATGAAACGTGCCCAAATAAATATAGCATCATCAACTTCTAATAAATTGGCTGGTTATTTGAGTTCTGAAGTGAAGGAACTTTTATTTTAAGCAAGATGGATTACAAATATTTCCAACCTGACCGAATGGACACTAAATACTTTTAATCGTGACCTATGCTGGTGGAAGACATCTGCTATAGAAAGTAACAAAGAAGTGAACGAGAGATGAATAGCATTCTTCCAGACGGTTAGTCAGCTTTGGACATTTTATGGACCTTAAAACATTTGGGTGATGTCTGGAAATTTTTGAGGCTTAATACTCTTGATATTGCTTTAAATACTCTTTTTGAGCTTATGACTCAAAAGAAATCACTTATTGTTGCCAAAGATGCTTGATATTTCTTACTATCAAAGAATAATTCTTAAATATAAACATAAATGTAAACTAGTTTTTTACTGGAATTTTCTGAGGATAATCTGAAATGTTGACAAATTAACAAGAAATTAGCAGGAATTAATTAATAATAATTAAATAATTTAAATGCTTTAATTTTAACATTTTAGTTTAGTTTAGTGGTTTTTCAGACAACTCTTTCAAAATAATTTTATAAAATGCGTACATTTTTCAAAATAAAATTTGCTTTTATAACATGATTTGAATTATAAACTCATTAAGTAATTTGTTTAATCAAGATAAGCAATTTAGATAAATAGCAATCACTGCATAGAAGCAAATTTACTCATTTGCAACTCAACCACAAAGTCCATTGTTTTTATGCAAAGAACTCATTTCTCTTCATGACAGAAATAATATTCTTAAATATGAAGATCCTGAGAAACTGGAGCTGCTTTAATTGCGAAGGATAAGTTATAATTAAAAGGGGAAAATTCCTAAGGTCCTGATTTTAGTTGTTAGGAAGTTTCATAAAAGATCCCTTTGTCCCTTGAAATACTGCTCTTTATGAACTAAGATATTAGCCAGGAATATTCCAAGTGTTAGCAAGAACTTCTTTATTAATATTCTCCTTGTAGTAATTGGAACGGTCTTGCGTTCCACTCTAAATGAAGCAGAAGAAACTAACATATGAAAAGAGCAATATGACTAAAAATGAGCTTAAACTTCAATGTATCCGACTACGTTCGGAACCGTGATTTAAAAAAAGCACATAAATGGATAACTTTCATGATATTTAGTGTCACTTAGATTAGAATACATGTATAAAATTGCTTTAAGGATATTTTGACAAAAAAAATTGTTTAAATACAATATTGCGGCAAAAAACTAACTTAGAATAACCTTTATTCAAAATGTTCTCCTTTTGTGAAAAATGCTTCTATTTTAATAATATTTTGATGGTCTATAGCTCAGACCTCTGTACTGAGGCTCAACTATGTGATTGTTGAAAAATTCACATTATTTTCAGAGTTACAACCAATTGAAATAGTTATCGGTGTTTTTTTTCTTAAAATTGCTCCCCTCTGTTGTACATGGATAAGCCCACTTCTAAGTTATATACTACAAAAAATCTAGTTGAGCCTTTGTACAGAGGTTCTGAGTTATGTACAGGCAAAATATTATTATAATGGAAGCATTTTTCACAAAAGGAGAATATTTAGAAAATGGGTCATTCTATATTCATTTTTTGTCAAAATATTGCACTTAAATAATTTTTTATTGTAATAATATTTTTAATACAATTTTATATACATTTTCTAGTCGAAGTGACACTAAATATCATAAAAGTATCCATTTATACGCTTTTGCAAAATCCTGGTTCCGAACGTAGTCCTAAAGAAGTATCTCCACAAAATAATAAAAAGAAAAATAATTGCATTAACTAATAAAATTTAATTTTCATTCTGTAATTTATTTTTGTAAGGAACGAACAAATAATCTTGCGGATAAATGAATTCTAGGACAAAGCGAGAAATTTTTATTTTATAGCGTTCGTATAATGAACTTAAAAACTAGCACGGGTCTATTTATTAAGAGTATAGTAAGTACTATTGATATTCACACTTGCCATAGAAGCTATTGAAAAAAATAATAAATTCTACATATCTAGCGGATATATTATAAACGAATTTGTACTGTACTCAAACAACATTATAATTAATTATAGACCAAAATTTTGAAGAATTTTGTTATACATATACTCTCACATAATATGATGTTCAGATTAAATATGTGCTTAATTATATGCGTGGGGGAGATCCTTTGCTGCAGCATGCTTATCTGGTCAGTATATCACGTAATAAAATTAGATTTGGATTTCTGGCTTCTAACCCTAATGCGGCACGCATGTTGCTAACAGATATAGCCCTTCATCACACGGAGGAATTGTAAAACGTAATAATTGCTATGAAAACGTTTAAAAATAGGCATTAGGTCAGAATTCAAAAAAAAATTAAGCGGAATTTCAAATTAGATTCCATAGGAGAAAAGAACGACTTATTAAACAAATTACTAAAACCCAAATCAAATATCAAATCAAATCGGCTTATCAAATAAATAAACATTGCGAATTACCCATATTTCCTCATTTGTAAGTCCATGTAAAAATATTATCTAAGTCAGATATTTAATCATACTTTTACCCCACTTTGGGAGACAATGTGTGCAAAACCCGTCTTAGCGTATGCAGAAAAAAATAATATTGTTAAGCAGATCCGAGGGTTCGGGGATTTTATGCAAAAAATCACAAAGAAAATAACATAGTTCTTTAAGAGCGATGCGAATTTATTATCAAAATTCCAATCCTTTAAATACAGGATTCAGCAGCGATATTCATAGAGTAAATATCCAGAGGTTTTCACACCTTCAACAGCAATCAAACACAATAACAGTGTTTAAAAATACACGTAAGTAAAGATTATTCACAAGCACAGCCGAAATAATCGCTGGTAAAAACAATCCTCACTACTCGCTGGTTTAGTCCAGACTCATCGCCGCTCAGGCGAGCATCTTTTTATAGGCGCGACAGAAACTTCCAGAAATATAATAGCTCGTGTCATTCAACGTGACTCTATATATATAGTGGAGAGATCTACTACTTTCTAGATTGGAATCTAGATTGTACTACTTTCTAGATTGGTCGCCAATGTCGCCAAATTGGCCGCCAACTTGGGCTTCAAAAATGATGCCAACTTGGCTCTACCGCCAATATTTCGCCAAGTTCTCATTGAATCGCCATTATAACGTAAGGGGCGGCATTGCTTGTGAGTAGCACATTTTTAACATGAAATAAATATAACATATAGTAATATAAATGCATTAAACACTCAAATACAAATTATTTACACTATTTACACAAAATTTGTAACAATATAAAAAACATGCCTGCCGATTTTCAGGCCTGTAGGTCTAATAGTTCAGGAAATTTCGAAGGAATGTGAGTGAGCCACTTTTCTCCTACTCATATATGTAGATAAAACTAAATTGACAAAAATTGTTAAATTTAACTGGTACACACATCTTGTTCAATTATCAGATGAACTTTTGAAAAAGAAAATATTTATTGCTGGAACAATAAAAGAAGTAAAAAAGAAATTACAAAATTTTTGAATTAAAGAGCAGAGAAGTTTACTCATATATGTGTAGTTTTAAAAAGATACAACAATTTCTTCATATACATAAAAAAAAATGTAAATGTCTTCTTTTTTCAACAATACATAGATACCGCGAATTCATCTGCAGTGCTTTTACATCGGTTTGATTGAAATCTGAAATAATACTTTCCTTAATTTACCTGAGGGAGCAAATATCGTCGTTCATAAAATGTCCACATCATATGCAATAGCTAGAAAATGTAATCGTTTGCCTATGACAATATTTTTTGTGTTGTTGAACGGTGCGACGACAAATGCTCAAATTATTTTGTTAGTACATAGATACTACCAACCAAACATCGAACCAGACACTAATTTCTGATGTGTTTTGGATTTAAGTTTACAAAATAATATAAATAAAGTAGAAATCAGCAAGTAAGGCTTCTACTAAATTTTTTTAAAAAAATAAGATCCAGTGAAAACATCGCACTCACTCACAACGAAGACTAAAGGAGTGTATAAACAATGTACGGAATTTCTTAATAAAAAGAAAAGAAAAACTAAATTTACGTTTGTGTGAAAAACCATTGCTGTGTTTCCGTTTTTTTTCTTCTGCATATAAGATTGCCTCCCTTTTCACAGTTGCATCATGGAGAACTCGTCTTGATGCTTTACCAATAATTTTGAAGTTTAAGTGGTTAAAAAAGCGTTTAAAAAATCCTAAATACGAGCAGACAACGATATTCAGAATAGACTGAATACTGGAAATAAACAGCGGAATGGGATAAAACATCAATGCAAGTGACCAGATTGGACAATTAAATTTTTCCTTTTGAATGGGAAGAAATTCAATTGCCCCCTCCAAGAAATGTTTTGTCTTCGATTCTAAGCCGCATCCGATTTTCAGTAGCATTAATACTGGGAAAATAGAGCGGCTTAGATTCGAGTAAATATGGTATATTTATTTGAATTTTTGACCGATTTTTTAAAAAAAATTGTATTGTGTGCAAGAGTTTGTCCATATTTTAATGCGGTTATTTTGTTTTATCTTGCACTTTCTCGCTATATCTATTTCCTTGCCTAATGTTTTACATTACTTTAGATTTATTGTAATTTAACCCGACACTCTTCTCACGCAGGCTATATCATACCCACCCTCTAACTTTTCCAACGCTCTTTCTTAATTTTTTTTTTTGAAAAGTGGACATTTTCTCGTGTAGATGACTTAAAGGGGTCACTTCACACAGCATTTTCCCTATCACCGTAATGTTAAAAATGACCAAGTTTAAGGAACATTTTTAAAAATTGGTAGGTTGTACAGTCATGATTTTTTTTGTATGTATTCATTGTATTATTTTTAGAGCATTTTTCAAAATTTTAATTATTTTTTAAAAAATTCATATGTGGAGTAACACGTCAAAATTTTTAAAACGATGAAAATTCTTATACATTTTAATCCATAAATATTTTTTTAACAACTTTTTTGACAAAATATCTCATTAAAATATTTATTAGTATAGTGTTAACACATGTGCAAAGTTTCAAGGGCATAAAATAAGTAGTTTTCCAAAAATGTTCCTTTTGTGTTGAAATTTACACTTTTGAGAAATAGTGATTTAAAGTAAGAACTTACAATTAATTAATGAATACCAGAACTATTACTTGGCTTGCTGGTGTCATCTGCAAGATCATCTTCTTGTCTACATTTTAATTGTTTGTTTTTAATTCTAGCTTCTTTGGTTCATTGTAAAACTGCCTATTTTGCTTTTCTAATACACCCATGATCTACTTCTTGTAACGCTCGACATTTGTAAAATTCAGGGGTTGAATGTTGTCAGGAGTTAAACGGTGCGACGATAAATGCGCAAATTATTTTGTTAAGTACTCAGGTACTACCAACCAAACATCAAACCAGGCACTGATTTCTGAAGTGTTTCGGATTTAAAATTACAAAAGCATGTAAATAAAATAGAAACCAGCAAGCAAGGCTTCTACTAAATTTAAAATAATTAAGTTCCAGTGAAAACATCGCACTCATTCGTGACGAAGACTAAAGGAGTGCCTAAAAATGCCTACTAAATGCCTTAATAAAAAGAAATGAAAAACTAAGAGTTTAATAAACTTATTATATTTTCTGCTTTTTTTTTTTCACCTTTGTAAACAAATTTTACATAAAAACTGAATATAAACACCCTTGGGTATGAGATATCCTGAGCTTGAAATTTTGTTCGTTTTTTTCACGCTAGGAATGTCGTGAGAAAACACACTTTAGCACAATTATCCGCATGAAAGTACTTATCAGATTCCTTAAAAGAGGATTAAAAAGTTTTTAATAGAACATTATTGACGATATCATTATTTTGGAACCAAACAAATAGAAGAAACCAATTTCTATAATTCTATTCAAGAGAATTCGTAATAGATTCTCGATTGATCATACAAGAGTGAAATATGTACCCTGGGATTAAGTTCCGGTGATGAATATCTTCGACAGGAATATCGCCCGGGTATTTCAGACCATTTATCAAATACCGCCTCTCCAGTTGAAAGGTATTAAATGAACTAGAAAAACGTGCGAAAGTACCTTTTAAAGTATATGGAAAATAATGCATAATCATAAATAATTATGAGATTTCAAGAGTAGAAATTGTGGCGGAGAATGTCAAGTATTTAAATAATATCGCGCAATATTCTTTTTAATCTGGCTGTAAATTTATTTACGGTTGCCAGAAAGAGATAGAAATTATTCTGAATACACATGCGGTATTTTTATTTTTCAAAGAAAATATTCTACTACAAATTCCTTACAGTTTTATTCTCCTTTTCTTTTTGTTTAAAGAGAATTACTGCAGTAATTTAATGTGAAAAATTCTCATTAATTGTTTCAAGTTTTGAAGTTCTGAACATAAAGACTTGTAGGTTGCGTTATAATGCATGGTTATTTTTTTAACATAATTGAATAAATTTTACTGTAATAAAAATGATTTCCTTCATTTTTATTGACATATATCAAAATTGTCAATATAAGTTTTATAACCAAATCTTTATTTGTTAATGAATGTTTAAATACCATATGAAGCAAGCTCAAACGGCAAAAGAGGAATTTATTTCAGTTTCATTATATATATATATATATTGTTTTCGAAAACAAAAGGTTATTTACTGTTCACGTTTCATAAATGAAATGCACATATGTCGAATTTTCAACCACTTATAGCAAAATGATAAAAATATTGAAAAAAAAGGGAGAATCTACCTGTGCAATCAAATCCATCTCCAGAATGCACGAAACAAATATCAAATTGTTTATAAATTAAAAATGGACAAATAATAAAAGTCCTTTTTATTTGAACTATGAAACATGATTATTTAAGTAAACATATAAAAATTTTCCAAATTTTGCGTTGTTGCACCGAAACTAGAAAATTTTAGTACGTAATGAAAATAACTTTCTTTTTTTTCTTTTTACGAAACAGTACGAAATAGATTTAAATATGAGGAAATAAAGGTAAAAAAGCATTTTAGCTTTTGTAAACACAGCTTAAATTTTTGAATAGGGATTTAATATTTACTTTATCTTGAGATTGTATTATCGACTGACTCAGGAAATATTTTGAAAGTAAAACAAACAAGGAACTATATTTGCGAAGTAGAACAAACATACAGTAACCTATAACATACAGTAGAACCTGTTTTGGGGAGGTTATTTTTTATGCGATTTTATTTTTGTGTGATTTTTTTCTGTGCGATCTTTTTATATGCGGTATATGAATTTCAATGGTTTTGGCACCACTGTAATTCTTTCCTTCAATGTGCCAGTGGCGTAACAGGGAATGGTAGCTTCCCTGCAGAGTCAGGTTTACCTTTAATATTTTATTAATTAGGTAAATACGTACAAAGTGACAGCCATGCTTTGGGCCCCCTAGAGTCCAGGGAATGCGGGTGTGTACGTTAAGCCACTGCACAATGTACTTAAATACACTTCAAGAAGCTCAGTTGCTTTCTCTCAACGCGCAACAGCCCGCGCTTGATTGAAGACCAAAATTTAAATGACTGTAGCATTATCAATATTTGATAGCTTACAAAGACGGACAAGAAGAATCGGATTCTTTGATAGCGGATAAAATATATGCAGAAATACATCTTTCCAACACATTGGGAAAGCATTTTCTTAAAATAGGTACCAATTCCGAAAGGAGTATGAAATTTCAAAAAGATCCTGGATCACGCACATCTGGTTATCGCGACATTTACAAGCAACTGACCAACTGATTTTCGTCGCAAAAACTTATCTCTTACCTTATGTGCCGAAAAATAAATCAATTGAAATTGTATCTTGAAGTTAGGAAAGCGTTTTTGAACTAATTCATCTTAAGAAAATGAACGCCTTGGATTACAATGAGCAGCAGGGAATTATGTATCTGCACTTTGAAAACTTTGCCGAGTATACAATGAGAAATGTAATGCTTTTAAAATGTTTCCATGTGTAATTTAATTATTTATTTTGTCACGGAAGTACTTTCTCTGAAATTTCGTAAGCAATTGGCGTATTTTCTAATTGAGACTTTTTATGCGGTCCCTCTCCACCGCAAAAAATGTATTATTTCGACGAATTTTTGTTATATGTAAGGAATTTATAACATTTTCGAATACTTTTTTTGTGTGGTGTCTATCTACAGCACAAAAACAGGTTCTACTGTATTCAAAAACTAGTACTAAGAGAAAACAAATTTTGTATAAAAGCCCCGTTTAAACATGGACGAAAATTGCTGGAAAATAACCGGCATGAATCCTTTCTAGACCCGTTTACATGACAAGCCAGTATAATATAGTTTTGAAAAGCGGATTTGACTTTTGTGCCCACTTTGGAGCAGGATGAATGTGGAGAAAAGCGAGTTTATTTTCAAATTTTTCAACAATGCATTGCGACCGAGATTCATTTATTAAAAGATGCCTGTTGTTATTGATTGTGCAGTTGATCCACTGAAGAAATAAGAGCTTTAATTAACTTTTGGGGAAATCAAGAAATACATAAAAAATTTGATAGAACTGTTCGGGATTCAGAATTGTATAAATAATTTGTGACGAATTCAAAAGCAAAATTGGATATGTTCTGACAGTTCCACAAATTCGTAGCAAAATAAAATACTTTAAAACGGGACCTTTTCGATGCTCAATTGATATAGGGAGCTACGCGCCAAGTTATTTTTATGTTCACCAAGATGGGCTGAAAGCATTACTATATTGTAACCTTGATATTCCTATCATTTAGTCATGTGTTTGCCATGGGGATAACGTTTATTACAGTTAATTTTTATTGGTTTCCTTATTTTTTTTGTAACCATTGTGTAGTCACAAGAATCTATCAACCAATCACCAGATTCTCAAGTAAAATGACTGGAAAAAAAATATCGGTAAAATGCTGGCTTTTTTCCCCAACCCCAATTCATCGGCTATTTGCGGGTTTGCATGTAAACGTGGCCAAAGATGTCAAATAAATAAATAATATAAGTCGGTATTCTTAAAGACGGTAAAACATACTTCAAAAATTAACACTGATCAACTGAAAGTAACAGGCAATTCACTGACCTCTCAAATAAGTAAAACATAGTATTAAATTCGTTTCATGAGATTATATTAGGTTGGGGAAAAAGAAATCCATTATTTTTTCGGTAGGTGTCTATAGTGTCATATCTCCTGCGGCATCGATCAAACAATTTCAAATTTATGCTCTTTGTCAAGGTGACAGTTCACACTAAAACATTATTTTGTTTTTTGTTTGGTCCATTTAATTGTGAGTTTCAGGGTGTTAAAAATGGAAGTCAACTAAGAGAAAATTCAGTACATTTTACAGTTTTTGTTTAATAAAGGCAAAAATGCAAGCCAGGCGGCTAAAATTGTGCATGGTTTTATGGTGCCGATACTTTAACAGCTAATTACGTGCAATTTTGGTTTCGTAGATTTCATTCAAGCATTTTTGATGTTAAAAATGCACTTCGCACAGGAAGGCCCATCGTCGAAACCATCGATGAAATCACAGAAATAATCGAAGCTGACTGGCATGTTAATAGTCGTAGCATCGTTCAGGAGCTAAAGATTAACCATAAAACTGTTTTAAACCATTTGCGCTATGTTAGATTCAAAAAGAAGCTCGATGTTTGGGTGACCCACCAATTAACATCAAAAAACATGATGAACAAAGTTTCCATCTCTGACGCCTTGGCCAAACGCAATGAACTCGACCCATTTCTTAAACGGATGGTGACTGGAGATGAAAAATGGGTCACATACGAAAGTACTGTGCGAAAATGATCGTGGTGAAAGCTCAGTGAAGTAGCTCAAACGGTGTCCAAACCAGAACTAACAGCTAGGAAGGTTCTACTGTGTATTTGGTGGGACTGGAATGGAATAATTTATTATGAGTTGCTTCCGTATTGCTAAACACTAAATTCAGATATCTACTGTCAACAATTGGACCATTTGAAGCCAGCGATTGATTAGAAATGGCCAGAATTGCCCAACAGAAGAAGTGTTGTGTTCCATCAGGACAACGCCAGGCCACACATGTATGTATTGACTAGCCAGAAACCCTGTGAGCTTGGTTGGGAAGTTTTATTGCATCCACCATATAGTCCGGACCTGTCACCAATTGATTATCATCTTTTTATCACATTGCAAAACTTTCTGAGTGATAAGAATTGTAATCAAGGGAAGATTTTGCAAATCGATTACTAGAGTTTTTCGCCAATAAGGACCAAGACTTCTATGAGAGAGGTATTATGAAGCCACCTTTAAAATCACAACAAATTATACAACAAAATGGTGCATATTTGTCCCAAATCGGACAATCCGAACATTTAAAATAAAGTCTTGAATTTCATGCAAAAGTATTGGATTTCTTTTTCCCCAACCTAATATTATTTATGGTTTCATACGAAGGAGAAACCAAATTTAATATAATTTTCATTTTCGAGAGATGAAGCTGATTTTTCAAAATTGAGTTCTACTCATAGTAAAAAATGACAACTAGTTCCAGCTGTAATTTTGCTATTAAGCTCATTAAACAGAATAAAGGAGACATGAGAACAGTTATTTAGTTTGAAGCATTGAATTTAATTTTGCGCGTAATAAATAATTTACTATTTTAATTGTTGTCTAAAATAGTATTGTCTTCTCATAGACATTTGATGACAGAAGAGCTGAGTCATCACTTAAATTTTAATCAAATGAATACTATGATTTGTTAACGAGTTCGAGGTGATGAATGCTTGGTCTGAAAATGTTGGCAAATACTTAAACTGTTATTTTAATTCATGGTCTATGACATGGTTACGCAAACCGAAGCTCGCGAACCACGTACGGCTCTTTGTAAGGATGGTTGTGGGTCTTCAGACATTTAGCTGCATGAATTATCAAAATAATAACAATTTCCACTAAATAATGGGTTTCCTTTCTTTTTCTCCACATATTTCTTTTGAAAAGATTTACCGTATTAATCCTTTATCTACATATTATGATTTACTATTATTTCTTTCATGCAACATTTTTTTAATCACTACATTGAAAATTAAAAGATATACATAAACAAAATACTCAACTTTGGGAAATTTCATCTGTTAGAGCTAATTAATTAATTAAAGGTATTCAGCTATAAAATTAAATTTATTCACTGTTCACTTAAAATAAATAGTCAAATCGTTTTCTAAGGCCTTCATTAGCATACAAAAAATAAGACACATTCCTAATACCTCGTTTCTCTGCGACATATACATGAATCAGACAGCAATCTCGCATGTGAACAGTAGGTACTCAAAAACTGCCATCATAAATGACAAAAATGCAATACGTGAATTTTTTTTTTTGAAACATACTTTAAGGTCAATTAAAAGGGAGCTGAAATTAGACTGATGAGGAACACTCAAGAAAAAAAATCTTAAATATTAATACAAATATGAAATTTCAGAATAAAGTTTGTACAGTTTCCTTGCTTTTGAAAATTTAAATTATGAAATTTTAGCAATGGTTGTTCTTGCATTAAGTCACAGAAATAAAAATATATTCGATAGTTTTAGAAAGAAGAGAAAGTGTTTACTTTGTGTAGAAACTTTATTTAATTGTTATACAAAATATTACAATTGGAGCACGAACTGTTCCAATTGCTATTTCCACCAAAAGTTCTCAACCTAGATAGTTAAAAATAATCTGTAAATTATTGCTTTATTTAACATATGGAAGCATTTTTATTCATATCATTTATACTACTAAATACCATCGCTCCAATTAACAGCTAATGAGTTTTATATAAACCTATGTCTTCACCATAATGTACTTTAGAAAGTAAAATACAATTATAGATATATTCAAAAATTATTTATTGTGAATTTATTAGCTCAAATGTGTTAATGAAATATTTAATCTAAAAGAGAAACACTTTTAAAATGGAATGAGTTTTACTAAAAAAAGAGAAATTTTAATTTATTGTTCAGAATTTATGAGAAACTATTTTAGTGTTTTATTCACCTTTAGCAGGTACTTATTCCAAAACAAAGTTTTTTTAGATTAGGGAAAAGGAAAAAATTTCAAGAAATTACCTACTAAATTAGGCAAACATTTCCCCCTTTTTAAGCCTATTGGGGAATTTTTCATTTTGATATGTTAGCAGAAAATAATAAAAAAGTAAAGGAAAAATTTGAATCTTTTGTGATAAAAAATAAACTTTTGGACCTTTTGTTTAATTCTTTAGAGAAAGTTTCTCTTTGTTTTAGCAGGGGAAAGAATTTGGATTTTATTTACTAGGTTGTTAAGAAAATGGGATGCTATTTCCTTTTTTACAAAAGCCAAATTTTTTACAGACAAGAAAATTAGTTTCAGATTAATTTATCATTGGCTTTTAACCCCTTTTGTGATTTTTTATTATTTGTATTTAAATCAAAATTTTACTTTAAAAAAAAATTTAAAATTGTAAATTTTTTTACGGGAAAACCCGTAATTTAAAAAAAATTTTCGGACAAAAGCAATTAAAATTTTTGTATTTTCCCCAAAAATCACGATTCAAAAATCAACAATGTTTAAAAAATGATTATCATATTATAAAAAAAAGTCGTGTTAGTTACAATTTTTTAACCAAGAAGGGTACCATATGGCTAAAATTGGGGGGGTAGGGAGCTTTGGGGGGACGGAAAAGATACTGTTTATCCCGTTCGAAGGTTTCCGTGTGATTTTAAAAAACGTCATACTTTAAAAAAGTGGGGAAAAAAAAAAATCCAATTTGAAAAAAAACAAATGACAGTTTGAAAGAATTCGTAGGGATGAAATTTGTTTTTTGTGAAATCAATATTAAAGAAAACGTGCAAGAAGCATAACCGAAATTTAAATTTACCCCAAATGAGATGTTTTGGGGGAGTGTTTTCTGTCGATTTCCCCAAACATCCGTAATTCCCGATCACGGCGCCACGAAATAAACGCTTGCCTCAAATCGTCGAATCTATGGGCATGTGAAGAAACTGCAGCGAAAAAACCGAGAGGGGGTTTAATGATCCTTCAAAGACTGGGCAAATTGCTGAACGGAAATGGTCAATACCGTGATAACGGCGATTGATTCATTTCCAAAAAATTTCGAATTTTTTTAAAAAAGACGAATATCAACAATGATTTCAAAATTATTTTTAACTAAAAAAATAATGAAGGTTGGAGAGTTTTACGGCTAAAATAAAGATGTGATGACCTGCTACAAAATTAAAAATAAGATCATTGGAACAATGCATTTTAAAATTTTCCCCCAAAATGAAGATAAGCCACCAAACTTAATAAATTTTTTAAAACCTTTTGATTCCCTTTCCCCCCAAAATTTCGCTTAAAGAATTTCCCGTTTTAAATGTTTGAAACATAAACCAAACCAAAGGGACGCTTTTGGGTTTGAAATTTGATGAACAAAAATTTTCGCGAGATACGGGAAAAGGAAAATTCAAAGGGAGAATTTCCATTCCGAGGATCCCGTGTCCCAACCGATATGCCGTTTAAATTTTAAAGCTTTTTTCGACCTTTCTTGCATTTTTTGGACCAAAACAAAAAAACCGCTTTCCTTAAAGTTTTGATTTAACGGGAAATTCTTTTTTCCCCCGGGGCAAGGGGTTCTTCACGCCTGAAAAAAAAAAATGTTTTGTATAAAGGGATTTAAGTAAGAGCAACCGGGTACAAAATCGAAAAATATTGAATTTAATGTAGGATTTAATTTTTTTTTTGATTTTAAAAAAAAAACTTAAAAATTTTAAAAAATCTGTTTATTTTTTTTTAAGGGGAAAATTTCCGGGGGGTGGGTTTAAAAAAAAAAAATAAAAGGTTTTTACGAAAAAGGGGGGGTTCAATAAACTTGTAACAGAACCGTTTCTTGACTTTACCCCCAAAAAAGTTCCACGCATTCACACTCATTCTGCCATTTGCTGGTAACATTCGGAAACGAAAGGGTTTTGGGGTTCAAAATTTCCCCGTTTTTTCAAACCTTTCAATTTGAGGAAAAATTGGTTTCAAGGATCCGACTCCCTTTAGTTTATGTTTTTTTTTTAAAAAATTGAAATTTTTTATGATTTTTTTTTTAAAAGGGCCTTTATTGCTTATAAAAACCGGTTTTTTTTCTTTCACAAAAAATAAAACAAGATGTTTTGGTAAGGTAGATGCAAGAACTTTACAAAAGATGAAAAACTTTGGGTTTTCCCGGGAAAAATTTTTTTTTAAAAAAACCAAAAAGGAACGAATCCCCAAAAAAATTTTTTAAAAATAATTTGCGGAAATTTTTTTGGGTTTGTTCATATAACAGTAGAATTTTTTAACCCGATATATAAACCTGTTTTTCAAATTTTTAATTTTTTGATTATAATCATGTTTTTCAATTTTATAACATGAAAAAGACCCTTAATTTTTTAAAAAATAAATATGTTTATCCGAAGGTCATTTAAAAAAAGGAATAAAACTAAAATAAAATTTAAAAAATTTTAAATTTTGTTCATTTAGTTTTTTGGCAGGGGGGCCCTTTTTATGAAATTTTTGGTTTTTCCCTATTTTTTTCCTTTTTTTAGTAGTAATAATTTAATTTTTCTTTTAATTTTAGTTTTTTTTCAAAATGTAAGAATAAATCTAAAACCAAAAACCCCCAAAATTCCTTATATCCAAAAAAAAGTTGTGGTAAGTAGTGGGATCCCTTGCAAGTTTTAACGGGAGAAAATAAAAAAATGGAATCGGGGAAAACAAGGAGAATGAATTAAATAAGTTTTTCTGATGAAAGCTAAAGATGGGGTTGAGTAGTGGGTTCATGTTTTGGTCCAGCCATATCACTCAATTTTCCTTTTTTTTGGCAAAAATTTTTTAGTATTTGGTAATTTTGATTAATATTGCCCCATTGAAGAGTGAAAACCCCATTCCTTAAATTTTTCAACTTTTTTTGGTCTGAATCGCAAAACCGGGGGGCCCCCCAGTTATCCACACTGCCCCTTCCCCCAAAAAAAAACTTAGTTTCAGACAATATGTTCATGAGAAAAAAAGCTTCATTTTTATAAGTCCGGTTTTTTCAAGTTTTTCTGAAACTTAAGTTTCAAAGAAATTTTAAAAAATTTTTCCCCGGGCAACCCGAATGGGTTTTGCACCAATGACGCCAAAAACCCAACTGTTTGATCGATTAAGGCGAAATGGGTTACACGGATGGGTCGTAATCCGTCAGCCAAACAGTTACCATCCCACTCTTTTTGTAACTTAAAATGTTTTCTGTGTCCCACCCCTTTTTTTTTTATTTGTTTTTAAAATAATTTGCACTTATGTTTGTTTTTATCGACCATAGCCATAGTTGTTGCTCATTTAGCACCACCCAAGAGGCACTGGCTCTAAAATACAAGGGGCACAGGGGATTTTGGTACAGTAAACCTTTTTTTCCCAATGTACCCGTAACTTTTTCCGAGTTTTGTTTTAGAGATCCTTGGGAATTCATTCATTCTGGGGAACCTGAAGATGTTCCCAAAATTAAAGCAGCATCGATATAGTTATACGAAAAATTCAAAGTTCCGGGCGGTTAAAATTCCAAATAAAAGCTGAAACACATTTTCCTTTTTAAAAAAAATTTTTGGGAGAAAAAATTTTTAAATGGTGTAGAGGCATGGGGAAAATTTCTGGAATATTTTTTCCAGTCCTTTAATTAAAGTAATAATTTTAATTTTTCAGATTGGTCTTCGTTTTAAAAGGGGGGAGTATATGAATACACCCCATATTTAAGATCCTTGTCAGTAAACCCTTCATGGGGAGGATATTCCAACACTTGCCTTTTTTAAGCCTTTTTTCATACCCGCAGAAAACCCAAACCAGGGGGGAATTTTGGGACGTCCAAAGCGTTTTCGTCTCGACACTTTCCCCTTTCCCAAACCCCCGACACCACTAAAATTTCTTGTGATAATGACCCCCACGGGCCCAAAAATTTCATAAATTCCAAATACTTTTTTCCCCAAAAGACCCAAAAAATTTTTAAAAGGTATCTACCAACAAACGCAATTTCTGTTAATCGCCGGGTACTAAATACATCCACCCAAAATAAAACCCTGGGCGTCCACCATGGATTTTAAACAACGTTTTTAAAAGGAAAGAATGAAAACACAGATATGTTTTTGTAGTCGTTCTAAAATGCAAAAATTGTCCACGTTATAGGCTCAATCCGGGAACTTTGGAATCCCCCACCTCCTTAATCTTAATCATGACACACATCCAGGTTATCTCAGAAAAAAGACAAACCTTGATCCTTACAAATACAACAAAAATGTATCCATTTCATCTGCCGGAATCTACGGTGACTAAAAGGCAGATTTACTACGAGAAGAACGCCTTGAGCCACAAGACAACAAACTACTTCCACCGTTTATTACAGTCAGCAAAATCAACAGGTAAATCTAGGGCTAATATTCAAGACACTTGGAAAAGGTTTTGAAAAAGTCCCGTAAGGAGGCTGTGGCAAATTTCAGACTGCAAACAGACAATGATTGCATGGCATATCATCTTAATAAAATAGACATTCTTCCATCTACTGTACGCCCAATTTGTAATTCGGGCAGAATAAATACATAGCATATTTTTATATACTCATAACTAGATAAAGAGTCCCAAAACATGGAAAGATAAGAATATAATACTTGTTTCTTCCTGCACGGACTTAATAATGTGCCAGAAATAAAATACCAACAACCATTCTGCAGTTCATATTTTTAATGATGCATTTATGCACCAGTATAAATAACTAGAGCAATAGGGTTTTACCGTTGCCATACAAATTATACATTCAAGATTATAAGATAAATAACAATATGCAAATTCCAACAATACTGGAATGACAGAACTTTTATGAACTCCTTGTAAAGACTACATCTCTTATGTTCCTTTTAACGTTTCTTAAATTTTTAACTTTTTACTTTTGTTCCTATGTTAATTTGTCCTGGTTCTTACTTTAAATGCTTGTTCTTTTTTATTATTTATCCTTGTTCTTGTGTGATACTTGAGCTGTCTTCATGTTTCGATTGATCCTTCAAATAAAGCCATATGCAAGAAACAACAACATAATTTGCACACTGTATTTTAACACGTCCATTTCTTTATTGTCACACATTTCTCCAAACACATGAATGGGAAAAAGGAAAAGGAAATATAAAAAGGAAATTTCACGATTCAATAAAGTTTTCTTCCATGGAGGCCGTTCAAACATACCCCGTTTGAAGTTGGCTGCTCGTATGGCACTCCACATTTTTGAAGGACATATTTACTTCATAGGAAACATCTAAAACAATTAAATAGCTATGCACATATTTCACATGCTTTTCATACATGACTCAGAAGTTTAGAGAGTATTTCTCGATCCCCATGTGGATTGATTGCGATTCTAATGATTTGCATATTCTAATGTGCACGTTTTTGTCAATTCCTTCACACACACACACGCTTCATTTAATCTACACACGAATTCCTTCGTGAATTTTAAATTTTCAAAAAAAAAATGTTTTAAGTGTTTGTCATTCAATTTGATGTTTTATCACCTTTATTGACATAAAATTCAAATTAACTAATTCAAATGATAGACAGTTTTGCCACATCTTGTTGTATCAAAAATGCGCTATTTAAAACCGCGATTTTAAAGTTATTCTGTAAAAATGGACAAAATGAATTTAACAATGTATTAAGGCTTCTCTAATACCTATTTTACTCCTATTGTGTCGATAGCTGAATTTTACTCAACACATACACACAAACACAAAGACTCCTGGACTTTAAATTAATTTTGGAACTCAAGGGTTAAGTGATCGCATATCTCTATCTGGCTCACAGATCATCAAAATACACATTGAATGGAAGTATTTCCATGTACAAATAGAGCCTCTCACAATTCATTAGACAAAATGCTTATTGAATTGTGTTGGAGTTTGCTCAGAAGAAATACTAAATTCCGTAACACATTTTTAGAGTTTTTAATTTTTTTCAATAGAAATAAAATCATCACAGAACTATGGTGTTTCTGAAAAGCATTCGATTCAATTTTGAAAAGGTAGGCTTATCAGAAAGGAAAGAAATACAGGGCGTCGTTCACATTCAAAAAATTTTGAAATTATTTTCTTTTGATTTTGAGACAAAAATTGGAATTGTTTAACGTTTCAAAGGGTTTTCTTTAGTTTGGAATGTAAAAAAATTTTTATCGTAAAAGGGTTTAAAAAAATGTATGATTAAAGGTTACGTAATTCCCTTTCCAAGGAGAAATTTTCTTCAAAAATTGGAAAAAAATCTGAAATTTGATTTCTAAGGTTTTTTATAGTATAAATTTTGAAAGGGAAAAAAAAACATTAGCAGAAAGCAAAATAAAATCAGATCACTAAACTTAATTTTGACTTTTAAAAAAGCAAATATCAAAAAAAATAAGTTTTGATCCTAAAAGAAAACCCATCCCCAAGATTCATTGCATCAAAACAATGTTTTTTCCAACTGGAATTAAAATTATTAAAGGGTTTAAAGTTAAAACAGATTTTTGCCGAAAATTGCCCCTTTTTAAAACTTTTTGCGAAAGAAGAAATTGTTAAAAAAGTAAAAAACCTACTGCAAAAAAAGGAAATGTGTGGTAACATTTGATGGGGTATGAGTATATTTGTTACTGAATAAAAGAAGATAATTTTCTATTTTTCCTGGGGAAGGATTATACAAATGGTTTTGCAGTTTTAGTAAATTTCCCTTAAGAGTTTCGTGATAGTTGCGGATTTTCAATAAAAAAAATAAAAAAAAAAACCCTTGTAAATAAAAAATTAATTAAATTTACTATTAGCAGAATATTTTAAACCCAATTTTTAAGAGAATTTATTTTATATGGTGCGAAAAAAGTTACCCAAAGGACCAAAACCTCTAGTCCCCGGCCCATAAAAACAACGTCTTTTTTAGAAAAGAAAGAACCAGAAACGGAATAAATTTTTAATTTGTGTACAGATCCCCCTCGTTTCTATAATGGACTTAAGTGCTTTTGGTTTATTAAAAAGAAGCTTTTGAAAATGGCACCAAACTTTAAGGGACTTAGGGAAATTTTTTCGAGGTTTTTAATTTTAAAAAAGTTACTTTCAAAACATTTAAGCTAGAATATTTTCAAAATCATGACTTTTGATAGCAAAATTTTTAAAAAAATACGGTATTTATTCATAAAAATCAACTATCAAAATCGTTTCTAAAATGTGTGAACGACAGCCTTTTTTGCTTTAAATACCACCGCATTTCCCCCCGTAATGTTAAATTTAAAAGGGCATTTTTAAAAAATTGGGGTTATACAGTCATGAATTTTTTGTGATTCATTGTTTTGTTTTATTAATTTAATGAAAAAGCATTTTTAAAAATTTTTTGATTTTTTTTTTTTTGACCTAGGGAGAAACGAAAAAATTTTAAAACGGGAAAATTTTTACATTTTAATCCTAAATTTTTTGAATAAAATTTTGAAAAAAATCTCTTAAAATTTTTTTTTTGTTAGGCACAGGGCAAATTTTAAAGGCTAAAAAATAATAGCAAAATTTTCCCTTTGTGTTAAAATTTAAATTTTTAAAAATAAAATTTAAAGAAAATTATATTAAAATTAAAGAACTATAACTTGAATTCTGGTGTCATTAAAGATTATCTTCTTTTGTCTAATTTTAATTGGAATTTTATTTTTTTGGTTTTTTTAAAACTGCTTATTCTGCTTTCTTAAAAACGCATGACTAATTTGCAACGCTGAATTTGTAAAATCCGGGAGTTGATTTTTTAATAATTCAAAATTTTTAATTTAGTAACAAAACTTTGATTTATAAAGACATTGCCCGTATTCCCGTTTTTTAAAATTCACATATACAGTTTTTTGGGAAATTTTAGACCAAATACTATTTAGCTTTCCCAAAAAATTTTGAGTTTTACAAAAAGCATCAGATAAAAGGGAAGACTAGAGACCTCTGAATATTTTTTTATGCAATTCAATTAAATGTTTTTTTGTTTTGTGAAAAAATAAGCATAAAAAACCCTATTCTTATATGTGTGTTTTTGTATATGTGTTATATCTACAACCCTCCATGGGGTAAACCGTGTCATAGATTCAAATCTGGGGAGATTTTTTTCAAAAAAGTTTTAATAGCTTCCTTATGGCTACAAGTTTATGAGTTGTTTTAATGGAAAAATAATATCTTTGCAATTTACTTTTTATCTGTCAATCTAGCCATCCTAAATTTTTTTTCCTGGTCTTTTTACTTTTTAATTTAATACCGAGTTGTGTCCCCCCTTTTTACAAACATGCCCACATTCTAATTTTTTTTGTTTACATCTCTGTGGATTTTCTGTTTTATGTTTTAGAGTTTCCCCCATATTTGTATTTGTTTTCATAAATTGTAATGCCTTTGAGCGGGGAAAAAAGAAAAGGGACCCAACTTCCATTCCCCTTTTTTTCCGTCATTTTTAGAACACTAGAAGTAAATTTTCGTTAAAATTCATGACATTTTCGTAATATTTTTTTAAACAACAATTTTTTCCCCCGTTCCCAAACTGCCATAACAATACCATTTACAGAAATATGGCCACTTTTTTGACAGGTACCATCGATAGCCACCAGTACATTTGGACCTCCATTATTATTTATTACTGCATTATTGTTTCAGCAGCCAACCATCACGGCCCTATTTTGTTTCTTAATTTAGATGGATCGCAAAACCATTTGGGGGAGGTGACCATAACCCACAAAATATTTTCCAACCCCTTTTTAATATACCTCTAAAAATTTAAAAACCTTTTCACTTATGTAATTTTGTATCTTTTTGATTAACACGTTTAGTAAATTGATATTAAAAAATGTTTTAAAAAACCAAAATATCACAATATTAACAATTTTTTAGCCAAACCCTGGGTTTTGGGAACCAAAATTTATTGGAAATTTTTTTAATTTTATTTATTTAAATTTAAAGTTGTTTGAAAGCAAAAGAAAACAGCAATGTCATATTTCCCCAAAAAAAATTCAAATAATTTAAAAAAACAATTTTTTAAAAACCCAATTTCGAAAAAAAAATTTTATTTTTAAAAATTTCGGTTTCAAATTTTTTCCCAAAATTTTGGGTTTTTAATTTTTTTTTTAATTTTTTTATTTAAAAGAGGCATATTTATAAAACTTTTGAAAAAAAACCCATTCTCAAATAGCAAAAAATTTGTTATATTTAACCGCCAAAAAAAGATGCCCCACCAAAAATAAAAAAGCTAAACTATTTTCCCATTCTTTCCCGAATAAACTGCTGATCAAAATGAATTTTTGACAATTTAAACTTTTTGATGGCTAAAAAGGATGTGCTTTTTTGTTTTGATTTGAAAGGGGGGTGGAAGTGTTTGGGGTTTGAAAATGTAAACAACTTTTAAAAATATTAAAAATACTTTTTCAGCTAGAGCAAAATTTTAAATTTTAGGAAAAAAAAGAGTTATTTTTTTTTTTCAATAAAATTAAAATCGATTTTAATTGATTTTTAAGGACCCCTTAATTTGTTCTAAGTTGTTCATTATAATCTTCTAACTCCCACATAATTCCTTTTTAATAATATTCGATTTTTGTAGCTTGTTTTCAAACTGAATTGCAAAACATTGAATTAGATTTCGCAAATTCATATATCATGAATGTCTTATGAATTTCTAAATGAGGTTTAATTTCTTTAACAGTGAATTTATTGCTAAATTACTAAATTTTACTTTTATCTTGAAATAATAATGTTAACTTTTAGAAAATTTTTTTATCTAAATTGTCTTTTATTTAGGTTTCCACAACTAGTTCCAGTCACAGTAAGACCTTTTTATGTCATAAATACAACATACATTTTTAGCGTATGAAAGATACATCCTTAAATTCTCATTGACGTCATAAAGGGGATAAAAAAGGGGATCTCCATTTCCGAGCAATAAGAAAATACATTTTCACAGCTTTTGGAAAATGTTTGAGTCTAATAAGTATATAATGTGTTATTTTAGGTTAAAAATACGCATTGTAAGAGCAGAATAACTTTTTAAAAGCATTTTTGAAAACAGTAATGCTTAAGCAAACACACAAAGAGTTTCTAATGTTCAATTAAAAAAAAACAGCTCAAGAACAAAGAATAACGATGCAAACTGAAAACTATTTTACTCCTCCTTTTGTTTGCTTTCTGTGTGTACTCAAGGAATTAATGCTGACTAGATAAATATAGAAAAAGTTGAGCAATCAAATCATCAATTCCTCTATTATATCAGAGTTAAATGATAGAAGCATTGCACGTTGAGATATAAAGAATAATTTCGTTAGATAAATATTTCAAACAGTAAATTATGAAACAATATGGCGACATTCTGATTTAGCAAATTTAAACATTTTTGTTTGAAGAGAATATGGTTCTGTTTAACAGACGATAATTTAAGTATTTGTTACATAAAAATATTGTATGAATGAACAGAATGACAATATAAATTGCCATATTTTACCATTTTTTTAAAAAATCCATTTTAGTACTAATATTTAAAACACTCTTAAGGCTTACTGTTAAATGTATTTTACAAGCTGATTGCGTGAGTGAGTAGGTGAATATTGACGTCGCAGTATTCAGCTATTCGAGGGCATTTTGCGATGGACCCCTTAATTTTGAACTATGGTTAAGTGACGAGGACAACACCTGAGCTGGCACCTACCTTCTCCTAACTTCCACACCACACCACATCCCACCACAGCAATGGAAAGACGTTTGAGCATCGAAACATTTAAGGTACATCGGCCTCCTACAAGGCAGGCCTTTAGTGGTACTTGTCTCAATTATCAACAAAATGATCAGTATATTTCATAAAATACTAATGCTAACACTTTTACTATTATTTTTGTTCGAGTAATGCGTAAAACATGAAAAATCATAAAACTTTTAAATAAACAAAAGCTACTCAAAGTATGGGTATAAATATCTTCCAACTGAACAAGTATTTTTTTTACATGTATCCTTAAAGAGCCTTGTATTTGATTAATTCTTTACTAAGTATTCTTCTTTTAAGTGCAAATGAATATCATGTAGTTTTCTTGAAGTAACAACAGTTTACTAATGCCAAAAACGTTTTCATGGAAGTAACCCAAATCAGTTGAATTTTCTCTCTGTAGCTCGAATACCCCAGAAATACTATAAAACGTTTCTCCCGATGTTTTATAAATATTTTAAATACACATGTGTAACAATATATATTTTTTTTTATATTCCAGTTTTCCTGAGAGGAAGTGACTTTCAAATTTCATTTCTGTCTTCGTCCTTCAAGTCAATGCGCGCGAATTATTCATAATTCTCTAGTTAATGGCTTGTTTAAAGGGAGTAGTGATTTTACAGAAACTTTTGAGTTCAAAACCCCTATGTTGTCATACTTTACAACCAAGTAACAAATATTGCATCACTGACTTCTCTGACCAATTAGTTTACAATGATGAAACCATGTAATCTTGTAGAACGATAATGAAGTTTCGAAACATTTGGAGAAATTGAAGGCTTTTGGATAAGAGGGAGGGCATTTTTAATTGTTTTATTCTTCACACCCTCATGTTTGTATTGTATCTCCTACGTTTATGGTTGTAACAGTCTTATTTTACAGTAATTTAATATCAAGTCATGGGTTTCGAATCCAGGAACACTGAAGATCCCATGTAGAGAAGCTGATAGTTGTCAATACAGTGGAGGCCCAATGTCCTTTCATTAGCCTGATATGAAGGCTTCTTAAGGTATTCGACTATGTTCGGAACCGTGGTTTTGCAAAAGCATATAAATGGATAATATTTATGATATTTAGTGTCACTTAGATAATAAAATGTATATAAAATTGTTTTAAGAATATTATTACAATAAAAAATTATTTTTAAGTACAATATTTTGACAAAAAATGAACATAGAATGACCCATTTTCCAAATAAATATTTTGCCTGTATATAGCTCAGACCTCTGTACAGAGGTTCAACTAGTATTTTTGAAATATGTATCTTAGAAGTGGGTTTATCCATGTTTTACGACAACAGAGTGAAAAAAATTTTTTTAAGAAAAAAACGCCGATAATTATTTCAATTGGTTGTAACTCTAAAAATAATATGAATTTTTCAAAAAAAAAAATAGTTCAGACTCTCTGGAGAAGTCTTTACTTTATATGGGCACAACACACACACACAAAATATTATTATTTTAGAAGCATTTCTTAAAAAAGGAGATCATTTTGAAAAAAGGTTATTCTAAGTTAATTTTTTGCCAAAATATTGTATTTAAATAAAAAAATTTTTTGTCAAAATGTCCTTAAAACAATTTTATCTATGTATTCTTATCTAAGTGACACTAAATATCATGAAAATTATACATTTATGTGCATTTTTAAACTCACGGTTCCGATCGGATACCTTCGACTACTTGCGACAACTTTCTTTTCCTTTTTTTTTTTTAAAAAAATAGAGATTTCTTTGCAGTTTTTAGATTTATGTAGTACATTTTAAGAAAAAAAAAAGGCTAAAATTAAGAAGTGGAAAAAAAACTATTACTGCTAGAATGGGAAGATATGGGTAAAAATTGACAAAAAATTACATAAACAGAGCTCACTCTGTACAAATAGTAAATGAACAAATTTTCAATTTTTCAGTTTTGATGTATCACTTTGCTATTCCTTTTTGAAGTGACCTTCAGGATAAAAGATGTTTTAATTTTTACAAAACCTAGAGCACTTTATGGTAGTTATTATATGATATTACTTAAAAAAATGATTATACTCATTTAAGGGACTGTAAATTTTGTATTAAAACAGTGAAGGTTAAAACTCTTCTACTGTTATACAAAACATAAACATTAAATTTTAGCAAATTATTTTAAAAACTTTCTGAGCAGTCGCTGTCCCCGTTTGAGCTTTTCGAAAAAAGTTTCGAGTAAAACGCATTTTTAAGTTTGATATCTTGTGTAAAGTTATGGCATCTGCTTTTTCTAAAACACTAGCGAATGAAAAATAAAAAAAAAAACTTGGTATTTTTATAAAGCTAATAAGATGGCCTATAAAATAAAATCAGATAAAAATTTGTCAATTTTTTTTAAGAAATCAGGACTTAGATACCTTTAGATGGATACCAGATGAGGTATAGTCCTCGTCTTTGTTACGTATAAAATTTGTACAGCTCACCATATTTCAAGATGTGTTTTCCCCGATCATTGTTCCCTTTACCACATACATCATGGTCAGTGTCCTGTCTCCCGGTCCACTTGCATGAGTGATTGCTTGGTGCAATAATCATTTCTATATTTTCACTTATGCATACTTTACTTTTCCTTCAAGTTTCAGTTAATTCGCACGATTATTTCATGACGTTGCAATTTTCCCAAATAATGATGTATTTCGGTGCCTCTCAAACTTTCAATACTTGCAACCTAATTTCCAATCATAATTTCATCATTCAATGACAATGTACTGAGTGCAATAATAGCGCGCGTACTTTGATGCTAAAGTTACAATACTACCTTATTTATAAACCATACAAATTATCAAGATAGGTATTAAATTTTGTGTATGTTAGTTTAAATAACGGGCTTTATAAATGTTACTTTTACTTTCTAATTTATAAAATGGAAGACATTGCAAAATATTTTTTATAAATTAAATATTCATTTCCATAATCATCTATTTCTAAAATCAAATCCTACATTTCGAACATGCTTCCTTTTGAAAACCGGTTTGCTGTCGGGATTCTTAAAGGATAAAATATAGATCTTAGCTTTTTATAGAAAAAACAACTTAGTGTATCAGTATTTAATTTTAAACCTTCCTTTGAAAAACTTTGCTCCTGCAAGAGGCAAGTACATGGGAGTCACTAGTAATTACTAAACCTGTTCTTAGTTTAGTATCGATAAATTTATTATCAAACACATATATGTACAGTACTGATACATTTATGAGTATAATACAAATAGTGTAAATGTGTTTTTTATTATTATACCAGAATGTACACATATTTCATTTTACTTTCCATTCAGTAAATTAATAATTATTTAAATAACCTTTTATTTTCGATATGCTCGCCCTTCCGCAGGGTTATCATGCCCTCTCCCTAAGAGAGGCGCGTCTCACAGTTTGAGAATCACTGATGTACTTAACTACTGACATTTACATTGCTTTTAGGGCAGTGCTTCTCAAAGTTTCAATATTCGTTTCCTAATATTTAATCATAATTTTCATCGCGCCCCCCTCAAACAATAACAATGTATTGAATTCAATAATACTATTGATGTAAATAGGTAGTAGATACTGGTATTGTGTGTGTGGGTGTCATTCAGTAATTCAACCAATTGGAATTTTCCAGCTTTTATTTTTTTTTGAAACATGCTAAAACTTCAATAAATCAATAATCTTAATAATCTCAATCAAATTGATTTACCAAATAAGTTATTAGACTGAAAATATAAAAAATCGTAACATTCGGGTGAAAGTCCCATAACGGCCCACCTAGTACCAACGAAACCAAGAATCAAGATTTTAAAATTATATGTTAAAAAACGCAGCACCCGATAACGTTCAAGAGCTTCTCTAGTTGATTAATACACATCCTTCTGAAATAACACGTCTTCAAAACTCCACGTATTGGTGCAATGTTGTTGCCAACCGATTCCACTGTCTACAACAACAAAGCCTGGCCGATATTCAAGTTTATTCTTAATCACAACAGGAAGGTGACGAAATCGGCACCCCAACTGGCACCCTATGATTCACAACAACTATAATTTGAGGCTAAGACTACGATACGACATTAAGCGGCCACCGGCGTATATAAAGGTCTCGCTCAGCCAAAGCAATAATTTCCCCTGATGTATATATACGTCTTACTGAAGTACGATCTTCTCGTGCACAGCTATCCATAAAATTATTTCGTAGGCTTTGTAATACAAAAAGAGGAGTTTGACAAAATTTGTGAAGGATTTACTTATTTCAGATTTTTTCTTCTTTTTTTCTTCCCTCCCCTTCAATACCACACACGCTCGCCTACGTGGAAAACGGTTGGCATTGGGAAGCGAATCCCGTAACTTTTAATCGGCAGTTAAGGGATTAACTATAAACCGTACAAAAAATTGTCAAGCTAAGTGTTCGTTTTTGTAGGCAATTTTATGTATGACAGTTCCATGGGCCACTGGTAATTATTAAACTTGTTCTTAACTTAGTATTTTTAAATTAATTATAAAATACATTGTGCAACACTGATACTTTTATAAGTGTAATATATCAGTGTAAATAAGCATTTTATATTTCATTACATCAGAATGTATTTTGTTCGTTTACTTTCAGTAAATTCATATATTTTTTTTCTTTTGTTTTCGACTTTTTAATATGCTCGCGCCTCCCTCGTAGAGTTATCACGCATCCCCCAAGGGGGCCACGCCTCGCAGTCTGAGAATCGCTGATTTAATTTTAAGCATGGTTTTACGGACATCCAAATTTCCCCCATATAACTGAACTGAAAAAGACGGAAAATAGTGTACAAATAAGATTTTAAAATAACATACAATTATGAACGTAATGTTTTATAGATAATGCCATTGTAGGTCTTTTTAGTATAATATTTCCTGTTTCATTTATCTCTTGAATGGTAAGCTTACTAAAAAGTCAAAACTTATTTAGATTCATCAATTATAAGCAAAATATGTAATTTTAAAGGGAATCAGAAAATATTTAATTATATACTTCATTATTTCTTATTTTTTGGAGAATATGTGGAAAACCATTCTTTTTCCCCTTAATTATAAAAAAGAAACGGATTCCATTACAACGTCACACAAAAGATCCCTTCAAATTACAAAACAAATTGTAAAATTCTTCCAATTAATAAATAAGAAATTATGTGTGGATTCTTATACAGCTGCGAGGTTGGAGAAACTCTTTTGGCAGGTTTGAGGCAAAATAAAAGTCATTTTCAACCAAATTGCTTGGTAAATAAGTATAGAAGCATTTAAATCTTCTTCCTTCACGTGTTGAGCCTCTTAGAACAATTTATCACTTTGGTTGCGTTGCATAAAGAAAAATGGATATGGGAAGGTGAAAATAAATTGAATCAGCGGGCTTCAAGATAAATTTACGGATAACCTTTTAGTTCACTTCCCTTAAATCAGTTAGAGATAGCTTTCGTGGTAATTTTATAGCGTGAGAATAGCTTCAGAAGATTCTCTTCGGAGATTCTTCTAGCGAAGGTTTTTGTTTTTTAAGAAGTCGATTATTCTGCGCCCGACGGGAAAATTAATTTAAAAGTAATTTATTACTTTATTCACTCAGTGGCGTCCATTCTCTTTGGGTTTCTCTGAAAAATTGTTTTATTCGGTGTTTAACTGAATATTTTTGTTCATTAAAATATCGTGAACGTTCTAAAGGAATTGAATGCAAGCGAGCAAAAAACGAAGAATTTCTGCATTTGTCATTTTTAAAAGTTATTATCAGTTTGCAATTTATTTGGATAAAATATTAAAAACGCTTATCTAAAATGATGATTACCAAGAAAATTGTAATAATATTATAGATATCTTGAAAATTATAATCACAGTTTCATTGGAAAGTGTTTATTTTACATAATTTTTTCCCCTCACTAAAAATGTTAAAATATATTAAAATACACTTTTGTAGCTCAAATTTTCAGAAAGAGTGCATTATAATAATGATCTGCTTTATATATTATATGCTTATACATCTTTACATACATCTTACATGCATTTATGTGCTTTGTATCTTTACATACATCTTACGTGCATTTATGTGCTTTTGTATCTTTACATACATCTTACATACATTTATGTGCTTATACATCTTTAAAATCTCAAGTGTAATGATAATCTGTTAGAAAATATGGTTGAAAGGTTCTTTATTTCGTTTTTACTATAAAAACATTTGGAATTTTAACACTCAAACGTACGTCGGTGTCGATGGACACCGGGTCCTGCTTAGTTTCTTCTCTTTGCGCAGTTTTAAAGGGATTTTAAAAAAGTTTCGTGACTTTCAATCATTGTCCATTTTGATTACACAGAAAAGATTTTGTGGTTCTAGATTAACTATTAGAGATTTTACAACTAAATAAACCTAGAATGTCCGCTGGTGTTGATTCAACACAAAGGCAATATATCATAAAATATCAGCTGTCGTTCAGCAAAACATAGTTCACTATGTATACAGCATTAGTAGAAAAACAAAATTTCGTAAGTAATATTACAAATCTGTTTGACCTTGAATGCAGTGTTGTGATATGGTCGCTCTTTGTCGACCATATCGTGGGGTTTCAGCGTAAGTTAGAGGTGTGGGATTCTCGAAAGGAAGAGACATTTTAGAATTCTTAATATGACTTTTATTAAGAGTTTAACTTAAATTACTTATATATCGAACAAACTTATATTAAGTGAGAATAAACCAAAACACATAGCCGTAGTTAACACAGATCGCGCAATTGGATCACTTATCGATATAATTATATATTCCGCCTACTCTCATTCCTAATAATATACTCGAATTCGGAAAATAATCTTCCTACCTTGAATTTTCAAGCACCGGTTCAATCAATTTCCCAGATATTCCGTTAGTCGAGTACAATGGTATGTACCTTGTATTAATGTCGAGATTTCCGTGATTTTTGGGGTAGGCCGTCAATTTAAATTCTACCTTTTCTACACTGAACTTTCTTAAATTGCCATCGCGCTTACTAAAACTTCTGTCCTTTAAAAGGTTATCTTGTTTCATCTATCCTTCGTTTCACTTCCTGGTTTAAAGGGTTGGAAAGATTGCTTTAATCGTGGCCAAAGAACACAGAGGTTTATGCTAGAGAAAGGACGTGAGCCGTCACAGTGTTATAGGGTTCATGGCGGAAATGAGTTAGTTATACAAAAATCGTTTGGGTCTGTGGCGTTTTCTAAGGGTTGGGGCGCGTAAGCTGAAAACAGGGGCAGAGCATATCGAAAATAAAAGATTAAAAAATTAATTTACTGTAATGAAGTAAGAAAATACTTTCTGACATAATAAGAAATACACATTTACACTGATAGAATTTATTAGTTTTTCTTCATCAAACATAAAAAGCTTTCATTTCGATACATTCATTAGCTATCTGATCCTATAAATAAAAAAAAAACATCACATTTTGTTTGATTTTCTGTAATCCCACGATGAGAGATTTTTTTACTGAGTTTTCTCTTTTTAAATCTAAAATACTATTTCAGAGAAAAGACAAAACCCAGACCCAAAAACATTCTAGGAAGATAAAAAAATTCATCTGTTTGACCTTCGAACATACTGCTATGGTTAGTTCGTTCCTTTTTATGCCTTTATTTTCATTTAGAAGTTAAATATAATGCGCCTATACGCGGAAAGAGTTATATAACATTTCGAAAAGCAGAGAAAACATTTTGAAGGATTATTTGGCCAATATTTATATTTTATGAGTATTTTGAAACATATAAAAGCATGATGAAAAACGTTTAAATAATTCACTTTTAGATCTTAACATTCGGTTTTACGATTATAAACATTTAACCGGGGAGCGTTCGCGCGGGCTACAAACTACAAAATTTGAACAAAATATGACATTTTTGCTTGCAGATATTATTCCTGTAACGTTCGTGAAGAGTTTCTGTGATTTGTGTCCTTTATTAGGTCGCGACCTTAGAAATGTTTTAATTCGGTTCGATTGAATTTTTCTCAAATTATCAATGAAGAAGAGAAAGTAGGTAAGTACCCTTTTCTTTCGTTAAATTATTCACTGGAATTTGATTTTATTTTGTACAATAAAAATAATTTTTAAAAAAATCTTCGACTATTACCATTAGTATCGAATAGCGTCCCCCGGGTTAAAACTTTTTTGAAGTCTTCTCGTTTTCAATATTAAAATAACACAATTATTTTTTATCGGTAATTTTTTAATTCTTTTTTCATTATTTAACATTAATAATAAATGCTAATTTGTGGGGATTAAAATTAAACACACACAGTTCGTTTAAATCTATTTATAATATAATTCATTTAAAAAAACATTTACATTTTGTATTCATTGCCGTGCTCTTTGGTTTTATTTTCCTTCAATTCCGCAAATGCCGACTGGGGGGGTAGTTGGTTTGTTGCTGGCCATCTGCACCTAAGTTTGCGGGTTCGACCTAGCCCATGTCGGTGGATTTTCATGATGCAGAAAATCGACAGCGGGCATGAACGCCATGTCGTATGAATATTCCGGCATGTAAAATCCCCCGAAGTGCCCGTTTGGCTCTTGGCTGCCAAAATTCTTAAGTTCAATTTTTCATCGTCAGCTTTAGGTACCTCCCTCTGAGAGAAACCGGGCATCAATATTACTTCGGAATTTGGGACGCTTATTATACGGTGCCGCACTAAAGTGATACCAGCTCCTGGGAATAAGCTAGGTCTGCAAAAGGGAAAAAATACCAACATTTGCTTTACACGTTTAGCGCAGATGTCGGACGGGTTTTCCAAGACTCACGCAGACGTTCGCGAGAATGCTAATTGTGACGGATATGATAAGAGAGCAACAGTAGCGCACAATGGAATTTTTTAAGGGGTCCGGGGTTGAAAGTTCACCATTCTGTATCATGCTATTTTTATTTTGTCGATTTTCAGAAACAAAACACAGTAAAAAACTAATTATTGAATAAATAATTAGCATTAATTAATAAAATTAATCATTAATAACAAATATTTAATTAAATTTTACGTATTATATACTTAGAATTATAACCAATCAGAAAAAGCAGGCCTTGGTGGGGGCCGGACCCAGGGCCCCCTTGTGCACCACTGAGAACAACATAGACTAGACTATTTTTCTATGACATTTAAACTTTTAGAAATGGATGATGGAAGAAATAAATCTTTAAATAAATATCATTTTGCAATCTGTTCCAATTTAAAAATTATAGATACGAAAAATAACATGATAATTATCGTATTACTTAAAAGTAATTTGTTTTAAAATATATATTACTTATAAAAGTAATTTGCTTAAAATATATATTGCTTAAAAGTAACAAATAAAATTTAATACTTTCTTCTGAATTTGTACGGTTTATAATTAAGATCGTATGCTAGCTTTAGCGACAAAGCGCATTATTATTGTGTAGGGGGGCGCGATAAAAATTATGATTGAAAATTGGGTCGCGAGTAGTGAAAGTTTGAGAAGCACTGGTCTGAGGGATTTGTTACGTAGCGGTTGCTTATTTGCTATTAAATTTTCAAATTACGTAAGTGCAAGAAATTTGAAAAATCAGGCAAATACTGAATTTAAAAGAATTATAAACTCTGTACATCGCAAAAAAGGCGAAATTAAAAAGTGTAATGAAAAATGCAACTAAAAAGGTGTGTGTCTCTTGCATGAAAATAGTTTTGGAAAATGTACAGGAAAAATTGAATATCACTGTATTTATTACAAATGAGGCAATATTATGAATAAAAACACTAAGTAAAGATGAAAAAACTTGCATTCTCACAAAAATTATGCTTTTTTATTTTACTAGTATTTATGAATATTATTATTTTTCTTCCATTTTACAAGATTAGGTAATTAGTTTTCTTACAGTTTTCTGTGATATAAATGTCATAATATATGATAATTATATGAAATAATATTAAAAAGTAGTAAACCTAAACCCTACTGAACAGAATTCCAGCCGTTATTGAGTTATTACAATTATCTTACATCTTTTATATCACGTTGTCGAAACGACACCGGCGATCGTTTCAGTGTAATCAGATTCCCAGGCGTTTTGTTCTACTGTTAAGATAGTAGGATATACCAGTGTTTCTCAAACTGGGGTTCGCGTCCCCCTAGGAGGGCGGAATAACTCTACAAGGGGGCCGCGAGCGTATCGGAAAGTCGAAAATAAAAGATTATTTAAAAAATTATCAATTTACTAAAAGGAAAATAAATGCGTTCTGACATAATAAAAAAATACAAATTTACTCTGATAATGTATACTTATAAATGTATCAGTACGGCACCATATATTTGATACTAAGTATCAATACTAAGTTAAAAATAAGTTTAATAATTACTAGTGATTTTTCAATGGTCTTATCATACACAAAATTTTGTACTTATCTTAATAGTCTGTACGGTTTAAAATTAGGGTCGTATTGTAGCTTTAGCGTCAAAGTATTATACATTATTACTACATTCAACACATTGTTATTGTATGGGAAAGGAGGGTGGGATGAAAATTGGGTAGCGAATATAAAAAGTTTGAGAAGCACTGGGATATATAAATTATATCGTATGGCTATATAGAGAGTTTTTAATAAACTCCTTTTGGGAGACTGAAATGATTTAAATATTGCAAATAAAAATATTTTTACGTTGATCCAGGTTCAAGGATTTTATGCAGATCAGTCGCAAAGAACAAGGCAGTTCCTTATGAGCGATGATAATTTATTGTCGAGAAAACAATCCTTGAAATTCAGGAATCAGCAGCAAAATTCACAGAATAAATCACAGAAGGTCTTCACATCTTCAACAGCACTCAGGCACAATTGTCAGTGTTTAAAATACAAGTATGAAAAAGAAATATGTCAAAGATTATTCACAAGCACATGGTCGTTCAACAGCCGTAGTAATCACTAATCGCTTCAACAGTCAAGGCAAGACTACTGGTCGCTAGACAGAGCAATACTCACTAATCGCTGGTCGAAACCATACTGACTCAGCTCGGCGAGCTTCTCCCTATTTATAGCTGTAAAGGAATCTTCGAGAAAGATCCGCTTGCGTCATAGATTGTAAAATTAGTGCAGTTCTCCACTATTTTAAAGAAGAATCCAAATGATCTTGAACTCGCCAAAAATGTTTCACCAACATGGTCGTCAAGTCACCAAATTAGTCACCAAGTCTCCAGCTTGGTAACCATAAATGATACCAACTTGGCCTTATCGCCAAGTTCCTATTGAATCGTCATTATAACATAAAGGACGGTGTTGCTGGCCAATATTACAATTTTAACATAAATTAAATATGACATAGAGCAATATAAGTGCATTACAGATCCAAATAAAGATTATTTACACTACTTTACACAAAATTCGTAACAATATCTTTCAAATTTTTTGAACCTTAAAAAGCTGGATGCTGCAGTATTGTAAAAAATTCTGACTGATGATAGTTCTTAAATTTACAGAAAATTAATTTTAACCAGTTTTAACGCCAGCCAACTTTTTCCTCTTTCTGTATACAATTCTAATCGAAATCCCATGAAATATAACGGATAGAAGTTTTAAATCCGTTATAAATAAAAAAAAATAACTTATCTCTTATCAGAAAAATGGTTATATCATGATAAATGAAAAACAATAAAGAAGATATTGCGAAATTTAACGATCCAAAATTATTCAAAGATAGAAAACAAAAGCAGAATTGTGGCGCAGCAATAAATATAAAATCATTTTTACTAACGCAATTATAAACTAAAAATATAAAGTTAACAATTAAAATTATAAGAGTAATATTAAAAAACATTTGCGTGTATTTTGAGTGTGTATTTGTGAGTGTTACTACATTGTTGCAGGAAAAATACAGTTTAAATCAAAATTAAAATGTGATTTTTTTTTTGTTCAAGACCAATCTTATAAGTAGCTAAGAATTTCCAATATTGTATCTCAGAGATTCTCAAACATCTTTGTTTCATAGACCACTTGTCATTTTTTCTGGTTTGAGGTAGGTCTCTGTTTATCTAATATTGAATTTTTGCAAATTCACCACCTTGAAATAAGTTTTTAACAGCCGGTATAGTGCTAAATTTTTTACTGTACTGAAGTGTAATGTGAAAAACATAAAAAAATAATAATAAATAAATAAAAATAAACCACGCGTCTAACATTTATTGACTAGTGTCAAATTAAAGTTTAACATATGTTACATAATATAATTGAATAAAAGGCAAATGCTCATTTTCGAAAATAATCTCAAATAATGCAAAATATAATTTCGTTTTAAAAAATTATACCGTGTCAGGCGAAATAAATGGTCTACCCGAATCCAGATTTATCTTGCGTTTGACTTCGGTACGGAAGGCAGGATGGCAGACTTAAAAATTACGGGAAATGTCGAAATTCTTTTCTCCCTTCCGTCCTTCGAAGTCTGTGTAACATACATGGCGTACGTGGGTAGGAAAATCATGCATTTTAACATTATTAACATATTTTCAACTAATTGTAAATTAGGAATTTAAATGGTCTAAATGCATTCTTCTTATTTCCTCTCTATTGGTACCTTCGGCGTTCTTCTGTATTCAGGGGCTCGTGAAAAGGTAGTCTCATATGGATAGAATAGATACGTTTGTTATCGCTTGAATTTTAATGCTACATACACACACACATGCATATATATATAATAAAAAGTGTTTGAGTATTTCAGCTGTTTTGGCTAAACTAGGCTACCCAGAACTATGAACGTAGAAACTATAGGTCATGATATTTTAAAAAGATGACTGTCATGAAACTAAGACTTTTTTTCATATTTTTTTGCCTTAGACTTTTTCTAAATCAAATTTTTAAGCGATTTTGCAATCAACTGGGATACAACGTCATAATACTTCACTTCTAACTGCTAAAAATAATTTTTCAAGCAGTTTTTTAGGGGATTGTTCAATGTTTTATTATAAATATATTTATTTATCAGTGTATTTAATCATTATTTTCGTACTTTGTTCTTTTATAATTACAATTGTTTTTTTTTTTTTTGAATAAATCATCATAAATATTATTCCTTCAGAATTTTCTTTTTCGGTTTCACAACACAAATTTGTTTGCGATATCTTCCAAAGTGTATTGATTTTTTTAATTAAACGTATCTTACTCTTTTCCGTAATTTCAAACAAAAAGAATGTAATTTTTCCCTTTTAGTAAGTTTTCAAGCTGAATGCTGGTGATATAATCCAAACATGTTGTGCTTCGGCTACAAGTCATCTAATGTTGATATCACGACACAGAAGGTTGTCGGCCTCAAAATAAGTAGAGCTAAATCATCGCCGGAATATATCAATACAGTTAAACAGTGTTTCCTGACTACTTCCGTTCGCATGGCATGAACCTTTGTTCTTAAGAAACCCATCTCATGACGTTTAACGTGTAGAACAGGTGGCTCCTTGGATTTCGCGTTGTTTATCTAGGTGCCGGAATGAATTTCGCTTTTCATTACTTTGGCTTCGCTTCATTACTCTCGGAACACCTACCACTACATACAGGTAGTTTAAAGATTAATTCTGATAGCCAAAAAGTTTTTTATAATAATAAGCATCCACAATTTTTATATTTTAAATTTTCCATTATTTTAATATATATATATATATATATATATTTTTGAAAAATTTCCCCTAACCCTTTTTTATTAACTCTTTGTACTAATATTTAAAAAACTTTTTCTTTGGTTTAAAAAAAACATCGTAATTTAATCAAAATTTGGCTGCCCGAAATCCTGCCCTCCCATTCTATTCAATCAAATTTACTATTATGAAAAACCACGGGAAAAAAGAAAAAATCTTGTATAATTGCCCTCTTTTTTCGCTTGCCTTCATGTAATCACCGACGGCGGCCTTTCGTTTTTGTTTTTGTCTGTGCCGATTTTTGCTTTTTGTTATGTTTTAATAACGCCCCTAATTCTATGTGTTTCCAGTAAAAAACTGAAATGTCCCAAACGCCTCATCTATAGTATTGAATACGTAACATAAACCCAAAATAGAAAATGTCCCAAAAACAGTCATTCACCCCCATGGCCCCCCCTCCCTTTTGTGGTTCACTACAATAATAACATCCACTCGCCACGTCAAAAAATTTTTTTTACCCTACTCCAGAAATAATACAGAAGTATTTAATATATATTTGGTGAGTGTTATTTAAGTAAATAGGTAAAACGGTTCTATGTGGATTATTTTATCGAAAAAAAAAAATTAGAGTAACTCCTAAATAACGTCTTTTACATATATATAAACCCCCATTTACACCTCATTAACTCCCATTTCTTTTTTTTTTCGATGTCATACCCCTTTCCCTCATTGTGCCCTGAAAAAAATATAGGTGCTTCGTAACATGTATTTATAAAAAATATTTATCTGACTTTTTTCCCCAAATTAAAATTTTTTTAATTGTCCAAATCTTTTAAAATCAAATAATTTTTAAAAAAAAATAATTGAAGTAATTTTTTTTTTAGCCAAACCGTTTCAAGAAAATCTATCTCCAAACAATTTGTAAAAAATTTACCCCCCTTTAAAATTATAAAAAAACATTGTAGACTTAGAATTATTTAGTTTAGAATTAGGTAGATAACTAAACTGAAAATTTCCATTCGTGAAAACATTATCATTTAAATTCACTTAACATACTTTTTCTTCAGCATTTAAATACTTGAATTAATGGTGTTATCAGGCACTTAAGAGTTTTTTTCATGCATTTGAAAATTCTTTGTATCAAATAAGTTCAACGAAATAAGAATCAACGATAATGCAAATATTGGATTTGAATAAAAATATTTGAATTTAGAATGTGAGTTAAAGACAAATCACGGTATTGAACTGTCATTCCCTATGTAAATATTTAAAAACAGGGATAAAAAAAAATCATAAATGTAATGCTAAGAGAAATGTAAATTATAAATCTAAAAAAAAGGAAACTTGTATCAAGGAAAAAAAAGCAAATTCACTTATGAAAAGGGGAGCATTAAAAAAAATCTTTTTTGAGAAAGGTATCAATTTGTTAGTCATTTTTATAATTATTATGGGGTATTTTCTTTTGTTTTCATATTCAAAATATAATTTGTACCAATTATCACTAATTTTTTGAAACTTATGGCAATTTAACCATTAAAAGAATTTTCTTTTTAGTATATATTGTGATGTAAAATAAGACGTTTTATATAGGGCCAAAATGAAGCAAATACATTTTTAAATATATGCAATTAAATATATGCAGACTCCTTTTTTCTGAAAGGGGAAAGAGGTTAAAAAAGGGAAACTTTCACATAAAATACTTGAATTTTCAATTTTTAAAATTATACATGGGAAAATTTTTACCAAGTAGCCCTCGCCAGTTATTTTCATCTGAATAGCTTTCTAGGGCTGCTGTCTTTTTGAAAACAAAAACGGTATTTTGTGTAAAATTTTACTCCCTTTCTTCTAATATTCTTGACGAAACCAGCTGCGAGACTGCTAGACTCTAAAAAACGCTTGTGAATCCTGGACACTGCGGTGTAACTAGTGATGAGTTAGAGGACTACCTTGAAAAAAGGGGGTTCCAAAACAACAGCAAAAAAGTTTTCCCTTTACCAGTGTAAGGTAATGAAGAAAAAAAAGATCTCCTTCACAAACAAGATAAATTTAATAAATCGATAATAACTTTAAACCTTTCTTTTAAGGAAAAACTTTCCCAAATTTCGTCTGGGACCCAAAGACCCCCCCAAACATTTCATCATCTAAATTTAAATTGCACATGCCCCTTTTTTTCACGCTCTGTGATATTTGGGAGGACATGGCTGCTGACCACATTCGCCGCTACTCAGCACTAAAAGGCTCCTGTTTGTGAGAACTTTATTGGCAAGCTACGAACTTTTTGGATTCATAGACTTTTCTCAACACGTTGTTAATTCCTACTTTGTTTATTTTGTCTGTTTTTGTTCCTGCCCTCTTGTGGTGTAGTGGTCTTTTGTAACCCTGACCAGTGGAAATATAAAAACAATTATTACCTAATTCGATATAACAAAGACCTATTTTAAGCATGACTATTAAAATTTTAATAGAACTATAAATTTTGCATTATAAGTTCTAAAAAATATCAATATATTTTTAAAGATCTAGGTTATGCTTATATCATGTAGAAGGCAGTGTGATAAAAATTATAGCGTATTCATTCGTATGTTTAAAACTATTTGTTGGTAAAAAATGAATGAGGACGGATTATAGGATTATATATATATATAATATACTTATTCTAAATGAAAAACTGAGGCAGGAATGTAGGGTTTATTTAATCATTTAGGTAATCAAGGTTATCTCTTTCACATAAATCGAGCCTCTAGAAATAAAAACAAAATAAAACAAAGTAAATATGAATACGAAGGGTGACTGATAAGTAAGGTCTCAAATAGTATAAAATAAGTTTCCGAGAAGGTAAAATAATATCAGAGGTATCAGAATGAAGGAATTTTATTAATCTTACATTTCTCAACAAAGTCACCACTAACACCTACGAAAGCGTTTCTCAAATTGTGGGGCGTGCCCCCCTTGAGGGGCGTGACATCTCTAGGAGGGAGGCGCGGGCATATTAAAAAGTCGAAAATAAAAGATTATTAAAAAAATTATTCATTTACTGAAAGAAAACAAACAAATACATTCTGATATAATATAAAATAAAACACATATTTACACTGATATATTACACTTATAAATGTATCAATACTACATAATATATTTTATAATTAATTTAACAATACTAAGTTAAGAACAAGCTTAATAATTACCAGTGACCAATTTAGATGGTCATGTATAAACTTATATACAAAAACTAACACTTATCGTGATATAATTTGTACAGTTTATAATTAATCAACTGTCGATTAAAAGTTACGCGATTCGCTTCCCAATGCCAACCGTTTTCCACATAGGTGCGTATATGTTATGTATAGGGGAGGATAAAGCAAATAATCTCAAATAAGTAAATCCTTCGCAAATATTGTCAATGTTCTTTTATTGTATTCCAAAGCCTTTGGAATAATTTCATGGATAGCAGTGCATAGAAAAGATCGTACTTTGGAAAGACGTATATATACGTCCAGATGATTAATGGTTTGGCAGAGCAAGACGTTTATATACGACGGTGGCAACTTAAGAGGTTAAAGTCGTATCGTAGTTTTAGATCAAAGTATAGTATTATTCAATACATTGTTATTGTATGAGAGGGGGAGGGGCGATGAAATTTATGATTGAACATTGGGTCGCGAATATTGAAACTTTGAGCAACACTGAGCTACACATTTGTTCAATTGTTCTCTATCCACTTCTTCATTACGTCCATGTAGAATTATTCTGGTTGGATGCGTATCAATTTGCGTACGGCTTCCTTGACTTCGGCATCCTGGATTAATCACTATGACACAGAAAACAAGAGGCAAACCATGAAATATCGTCATCCTGGTTCTCCGAGTGTCAAGAAATTAAAAACTTTAATGCCAACAACAAAGGTTATGCTCATCATCTTTTGGGATGCAAGTGGTGTGCTATACACGGAATTTCTGACTAAAGGATTGACGGTGAATTTTGACAGGAACTGTGCAACATTACAATCACTCAAGCAACGTATCCGCAGAATCAGACCGGAAAGAAACCTCTTTCTTTTGTATCAAGACAATGCAAGACCGCATTACAGTACACAAAGAGAAAATGTTATGGGAAAACTGAAATTAACAGTGGTTTCACAACCTCCTTACAGCCCAGAACTTTTGGTTGTTTCCAAAATTGAAAGAGACTTTGAAAGGTCAACGTTTTTCAGCGGATGCCATTTAGGCAGCCGTACGCAAATGGATACGCAGCCAACCAGAATCTTTCTATATGAACGGAATGAAAAATGAATAAAACGATTGAACAAATGTGTAGCTATTAGAAGTGACTATGTTGAGAGAAATGAGTTTACAATATGTAATAAATTTCATTCGTTCTGATACCTCTGTTATTATTTTACCTTGCCGGAAACTTATTTTATACTATTAGAGACCTTACTTATTAATCTCCCCTTGTTTAAATACAAATAAATATTTCATTTTGCATTCTTTGGTTTATTTGTGTTGAGAAAGAAATAATTTTTTATCAAATTGCCTTTCATACAGCTACCGAAACTATTCTTTCTTTTCCTCAAAATGTTAAGGACGGGATAGTAATTTTTCACTTTGACTGAATTGTGTTGAGAAAAGTTGATACAAAAGAAATTGAATTCATGCCAAAAAGCTCAACGAGGACCTTTTAATTTTCCTTTAGATAAATCTACCTTCATTGTAATTTTCTGAAGTGAAATTATTTTCAGAGATTTAAGCATTAATTCAGCGGTTCTCAAACTTTCAATGTTTGTGACTCAATATTCAATCATAATTTTGTTTGCCCCCCCCTTTCCATTTAATAAGAATGTATTGAATTCAATAATAGTATTCTTTGACGCTAAACCTACAAAACGAATTTAATCTCTAAGTATCACCGACGTATATAAACGTCTCGCTCAACCAAACGATAATTGCCCTATACGTCTCGCTCAGCCTCTCTGTTAATTACCCCGGACGTTTATATACGTCTTTAAGAAGTACGATCATTTCTGGGAAGTGCTATTCATAAAAAATTATTTCGAAAGATTTGGAACGCAATAAAATGACCTTGAAAGTGTTTGTAAAGGAATTTCTTATTTTTCTTACATTTTTATCCCTCCATCCTCCCAGTACATCATATATGCTAGCCCCCATCATTGAGGAGCGAATCACGTAATTTTTAATTGGCATTTTAGGAATTAATTATAAACCGTACTAATTATCAAGATAAGTATTACTCTTTATATGGGTATTATATCACTGTAAATGCGTATTTTATTTTTTATTTCAAAATGTATTTAGTTTCTGTACTTTCAGTAAATTAATTTTTTTTTAATAATCATTTGTTTTTGATTTTTCACTATGCTCGTGCCTACTCCCCCCCTAGGGGCGTGTCTCACAATTTAAAAAACGCAGCATTAAGTCTCTTAGATAAGCATCATGCTTTATATGTTTAAAATAACAAATAACGTTTGAAAGAACCGGGCAAAATTAATCTAATATATTAATATTTTATTTATTATCTCAGCAATTTTACCAACATTTTGCTACTAAATAACTGTTCAGATCTACTTAAGATTTTTATACTTTTCTGCAGATGACAGAATATGTTCTAAATGCATTATAATGCAAAGCCTTTGTACTGCCTTAAGCGCAAGATTTCTGTAAGATGGTAAATCTTCTAAAATGTAATTCCAAGATATTTTTAAGCGAATGATTTTTATTTTTAGCCCTGAAAGAATGAATAAATAATTCACAAATATGTTTGAAATTGTCTGTATCGATAGAACTTCATAGACGCAGGTGCTCTGAAGCGGATTATAGAAAATATAATGAATATTAAAAAAGCCCTTTAAACATGTTGAAAATGAATCCTCTCTCTCTCTTTTCTGGTTTTATATATATATTTTTAATTATTTAATACATTTGTTCCACTGCTGTATTATAAAATGATATTCACTTTGAAAGTTAATACAGAAAATATTTTAAAGGAATATAATGAATACTTATATAATCATATGCAATTAATACCGAGTCTTTTGCAAAATATGTTAAACTTTTAGTATATATATATATATATATATATATATATATATATATATATATATATATATATATATATATATATATATATATACCTTGTAGTATGAAGAAATATATGTATATATTGATCATCTATGTATTGAGTAACTTTTAGCGTAATATTGATTTATTATGTTATAGGCTCAGTCCTGTGTTTGAGGTATAGAAAGGAAAATAGAGTATACTTAATATATTCTAATTTAAATATTTCTAGGGTTTATATATGTATTTGCTCCATGGCTGAAATTCATATGCTATTTTGTTTTGAAATGAAGAAGAGAGTTCTGTGATATCCTGGTTCTTGATATATCAATAAATAACCCATGGGTTTAATATGTTCTATGTCTCATCCACTGAGATAAAAAATTATATGCCTGTGAGTTTTGATAATCTTGTAATCGAAAAAGGCATTTCGGAGAATGTTGAGTGTGCAGTAATAATTTAATACATCAGAGAAAAATTACCACGAATTAATAAAATATTTATGTATTTTCATTAGAGATATAATTTACTGAGATTTTGATTTGTATTTCTATGATTTCGTACGTAATGTATAAGCCTGTTGTGCAATTTTTTCAATTCCTACTATTTATTCTCACTCT